>JANIJI010000030.1:1797500-1927500 GCA_024500535.1 Leptonema lineaticorne | reverse complement strand
ATATATATATATATATTCTCAGATGGACAAAACTACGAGTCATTCTTTCCGTTAGCTGTCCGTTTGTCTGCCCACGCTTTTTACTCATCCTGTATTTTCCATATATAGACGGCCATCAACATTTGTACCTTTGGGTGCTTTTGAATTTCGTCTATTTATGAATCGGGAAATTGGAAACTCGCCTTCGAAGACGTTGACGATTGTTATGTAAGATCGAATAGATCTTTTATTTCCTAAAGTCAAAGGATTGACATCAATGCATATTCTTATCGTAAACTGTCTATAATATTATATTTTAAGAGTGTGTTATTATATTATTAAAAGTATATAACAAAATTGGATCGTAAATGCTGAAATATTTTACATGAAATCATATAGTAATAAGATGAATTTCGACATGACAAGGATCTATATTTTGAGTTGTAAAGATCATTTAAGATTATTTGATTCTTACAACTAATAAGATCATTTAGGCCCTAGTATTTTATATATATATATATATATATATATATATATGATAATACAATTTATATTTGTATGGCTATTTTTTTCAATCTGTTCTTCAAATGAAGTACAATCAACTCAAATTATACTATATATAACTTTTAATTATCCAGTAACACCGGTCGATTCAAATAAAAAAAAATCAAAATTTTTATCAAGTGACATTTTCAGACGGCCAATTATCTTCATAATTAACCTCATTGTTATCTGCAAAAATGTCGCATCATCTCCCATCATGCGGATTCGACTTCTGGTTTCGGTTCTTTTCCGTTCCCGACTATCCGTTCTCATTTTACAACGCTTTTTTTTTTTAATTCGATATATCATCATTGTCCGCATTCGTTGCGTGTCTATGTCCGTTTGTTGGTTACGTTTTATTTCATTTTATTTTTTAACCGTCCAGCAGCAGCAGCAGCAAGTCTTTGTTAGCGACGTTTCATTTAACTGACAGGACGTGTTTTATTGTGCCAAGTGAACCCACCACAGTTGACCGACCTCGGATACTACTATCCGGTTAAAAAAAAATCTTTTTTTTTTTTTAACTCGGATCTCGTTCTTTCCAGCCTCACTTTTGTTTTCGTACATCTTTTATATACCATTTATTTATTTATTTTTTTTTTGTTCGTTCGTTCATCGCAAAGACCCATCGTGTGTACCTTGAAAAACCGTTTTCACTTTTCGAGACGTCTTCTAAATTCGCTTTTTAATCCGAACGGTTTCTCCCCTTTTTTCTTCAATCGTATACTACCGTATATATTCTTGAACATGAATGTTCTCGGTCACAAAACGGTTTTGTAAATGACACGTTTCCTTATTTTCGTCTCCCTTTTTCTTTCGTCGGTGAAAATCTATCCTTTATTTTATTTATCCTTTGTGTGAGACTCGATTTTGTCCTACATATTTGTAGTCTTATGTTCGATTATCTGAAAGAGGTCTTTCGAGACTCGCGTTGGTATCTTACTATACTTTAGGGATGCATTACGTCTACCACAACATTTGTACGATAGTTTTATCCTTTTATCACCTTTACAACGATGATTCAATTTAGAATTTAACTTCAATAATAAAATTGCATATAAATATATATATATATATATATATATATATATATATATATATATATATATATATATATATATTTCATGACAGCTTTTCCATACCGTGATTCCTTTATTTGAGCTCTGAAGAACTGATAATTGAGTTACTAGTTCTATGTTTGTATTTATGTTTTAAACTTTAAATACTTTAAATAATATTTATATACGGAATTTAAAAATTTATGTACTAATATTTTAAACACTTATATGACATTTTATACAGTATCAATTTTCATGCGATATTTTTTATTATATAGATTATTCCGTTTTTCGTCGAATAAGGAGAAATATTTCGAGCAACAGAATACCGGAAAGAGGGATCTTTCTAATATTTTTTTTCGCTTCTTTTCCTGCAAAAGGATCGGTTTGTAACGCGTCGAAACGAATCGCGATACATTGGCGCAGGACAGGCATGTCACGGGCACTAAACGCCATGTTTTTTACCTACGACATAACAGCAAATAAGACGCCCATATGTATATAAAAATAATAATAGATGTACATATATATATATACATAAACGTAGGAAAAGAATAACTACGAATTTCCCATTCGGTCTTTCGAAGTGGCAATACACGTCTTTTTTCGTATCAGTCGTAAATTTTGTCCCAGACTCGAATAAAGCAAAATGGGAAGAAAATAAGTAACGAGTCGTGAAAAAAATATACTTATAGATATATATATATATATATATATATATATATATATATATATATATATATATATATATATATATATATATATGGAAGTTTTATTTTCAGTGTTGCGATATGATCTATTATATTAACACATTAAGATGGACTAGTTGTTTGGTAGAAAATAGAAAAAAAAATTGTTGTGTTATTATTATTAATGGTGTATTTTTGTTTTATGTTGTCTTTTATGATAGACATGGTAAATAATATGTTACAAAAATAATAAATGTATGATATGAAATATCTAGAATATTTATTATTGCATGATAGATCTTTTAAAAATATGAAATACTTAAGAAAGGAATCATAAATGTAATGCAGATAATCTTAATTTAAATATATTCCCAATTTTTTCTTTGAAATCAAATTTTTATATGAAATGCTTTCTTTATGTGTCAAAAAATAAAGAAAAATGTTAAAAAAAAAAGGAATTATTTTAGTGTAAAATGGATTAAAATTGAATTGAAAAAAATCAATTAACTAAACCAGTCTGAATTTTTAAGTTCTTACATTCATTAAATTTGAAAAAGTTTTTATTTTTTTTCAGCATATATACATTTTTTAATCTAAAAAGCTCAATAATATTAATAATTATTAATATTACAAAATAAATATTATATATTATGAAAACATTAAAAATCTGCTTTATATCATGAAACGATCCGATGTCAAAAGACAAAACCCGATTTAAAATTCTCTCGCGTCGTAAAGACTACGTTGAAAATATCCACTTTACGACGCATTCCGCACATCATAACCGTATTTAAAACAACCATTCTTTCGTTCTTTTATCACCCTGTATATATATATATATATATATATATATATATATATATATATATATCGAGTTATATGGAAAATTTTCATCATACCCGTCGACCTTTTTCGTAGAATTTCCTAAAAAACGTACGTCGCCGGTGTCATCACAATAATGCCGTAAAAATGCACACATGTTTTACTTAATATGTCACGTCGTATTCGTGTCATTGTTGTGTCACTGTAAAAATGTGGACCATGCATTTCAATATATTTATTATTATTTATTTGGTTTTTTTTTACATATGTTTTTACGAAGACATCGACGCGCACGTCTGAAAAATGTCAAAACCCGAGACGATGCCGCACTTTAAATATCGGTTAAACGTGACTATTTCATGATATATATATATATATATATATATATATATATATATATATATATATACATATAATTTTATTTCTCTCAAAACTCTATTTTTAATATTTAAATATATTTTATAATAAAATTTTGGCCCAATTTATTTTATATTTTTAAATAAAATAACAAAGTAATTATGATATGTAATAAAATATATATTTAGTAATACTAAATACACTACTGTGATTAAAAAAGTAAGATGAAATTGTCATTCAAAATTCCCGGACATTAGGAAGGCAGGTAAATTGTAATTTTTTTCCCTAAGTTGGTAGGACTGCCTAAAACAATTGCCAAGCTTCTCTTTGTCAAAAGGTTTAATTATCTCCGATTTACACCTATTTTTACAACTCTTGGTTCTTTCATCACGATAATGCACCATGTTATCATACTGCATTGGTTCTTCGCAACTTTTTTGACAAAAACTTGACTCATCGTTCCACAACCACCGTATTCGCGTACTTTGGCTCCGTGCGACTTTTGGATATTCAACATATTTAAAAGGCCAATGTGGGGACGCCGTTTTGACACGATTGAGGATATAAAAACCGAATCTAAGAAGGTCTTGAAGGCTATATCGGAAAAGACTATTCCGACTGTTTCGAGGATTGGCAAAAGTGCGTTTTATCGGACGGGGATTACTTTGAAGGGGATGAAATTGATTTGGAAGAATAAATTAAAAATACACATTGTATAAAAAAAGTCACCTTATTTTGTGTTATATCAAAAAATAATTGAATTTAAAAAAATATGTTGATTACGTAATAAGTATGTATCACACTATATGATTATTTTCTTTAATATTTATTCATTATTTATCGCATATTTATTATGAAATTTTTATCAAAATAACGATGATGAAACAGATGGAATATAAAAATTCGTAGAATTCACGATAAGTTTATCCAAATTGAACTGTTTAAATTGCAGTTACCTTTTGGCGTTCGTTGAATTTATGACGGCAATCACGGAATCAACATTCGCACATAAAGCAGCCCGCACACGTCGGGAAAAATCACCGAACCGATGGAAATTTTATGTTCGTATACCCGACATTTTATGATGATTGAATTCGGACTGCGACCGAACCATTTCATATGATGAATTCGTTGGTGAGGCTTCGAATTCAGGTCTATTTCCTATCCTATGTCCTCGTCTAATCGAACTCCATATATATATATATATATATATATATTTTTCTATTTTCTGAATAAATAAAGGATTTGCACGTACAAAATGGCGTCTAGTTTGTATTCTATTACGTATCCCTTTTTCTTGAAAAGGGAACGAACGGAAAATGTGCAACGCGAGCTGCATTATTAGGACGTATTTCCGCTTTACGAATGCATTTGGGGTTGAAGTGTTGTCGGAAAGTTCTACGGGAAAAGATGTCCCTTTTTATATCATTATTCAAGATTAGCTATTGCGCTTTTCGAGAGGGTTATTTTTATTAGAAATTATTCACCCTTCGAAATTATATCGCGACACGGAGAATATTACAGATTTTTGTCGTGTTTTATAAAGAAAAATATAATTATAATAACATAGAAATCGTAACATTTCATTTAAATATATAAATAAATGAATTCGTTTACAATGAGTGAAAATGAAAATAATCGACAATTATTCATTATTATCGCGTTGATCGTTCGAGGTTTTTCCCGAATTTCCCCCCCCCCCTCTTTTTTAAATATATGGCCTCTTTCTTGCTTTATTCTGCAATTTGTAGCTTTCTTCTAAATTGTAATGGTCGATCGTCAAGCAAACGATATCTTTCGCTCGTTTCGTCTTTTCCGAGAAAAAAGGAAAATAGAGTATTTTTCTTTATATATTTTTTTACATACGATCTGCATAACGGATCATTACTCGTTTCCGCCGTAATGAGTCTAAAGAAAACATTTTTCCTCTGAATTTTCTTCGCTATATCCATATTTATATTTTTCCTTATATAACACGCCGATGACATTCAAGTGATATCACAAAAAATTTAAACGCACATCTATTATAAATATTATATCAAAAATAAAGAGAAATTATCAAATTTTCACAGCGAACTTAATTAACTTTTACGATATGTCTTTTATGCTACCCTTTTTATATCATATTGTTTTCGTTTTTTTTTTGTAAATAATTTCAGTAATTTGCATAATCGAAACCCCTTTATACATCAATCTTTCATGGTAAATAAAATTGACGGGTTCGTCAAATTACTAACCGAATGAAAAAAGGGGAAGAATGTCAAATAAAAATTAATGGGTAAATCCATGATTAATTCTAAATTGACTTTGCATAAATATTTCGATCGTTGTTTATACTTAATAAAATATATAGATTTTTATTATTTTATAAGATGTAATATTATTTACGAAAATTGAAAGGGCGCTCATCATAAAAATAAATTAAAATAAAATATCCGTAATAAAATTAGTCACAGCACTTTATAACCGCACCAAATACGATATTAATTTTAATCCGATAAAACGCAGCTAATTTAAACATCATTCATATGCTGTATACGCATTATAGTATACAGTATTAACAAGATCCTTCGGGATTAAATAAAAAATATAAGGACACCCTCTTGCTTATACGCATATTTAACCGTACAAAAAAGGACTTGTCCTGATATAAAATTAATTTCAATCTCGCCTCGCGGAATTTTCGCCTGTCGTTTATATTAAAATTTCAACTTAACCGCACTTTTTTACGAAGAAGCTTATAATAATGCGACACTCCAATAATAATAATAATAATAAGGATATTTTGAAATAGAATTTAAATTTTCCACGGCTAACGGAAAATTAACGTCGATTATGACCGCACGCAGATATTGAGAAAAAAGCGGTGGTTTTTTTTTCCGGTCGGTTAAATGTGTTCCGTTGCCCGGTGTAATTATTCAGCTCGGTAACTTTCACTGGTTAAAATAAAAGTAAAAAAAAAAGTGGTCTTCGTTATCGTCTTCGACCATCGTCGAGGAAATGCTGGTCGCACTTGGGTCCGTTGAACACTGGTCATTTATGAATGTAGATTTTGTACCGTTGTCGCGATAGAACGAACCATGACTTGCATTAACAATAGATAAATTAAGTGGTTTTTTTTTCGTGTAATAGAATTCAATTTGATGCTGAGAATTGTAGTTATTTTTTATAATCGTATAACTAAAAAATTCATCTAATTACATGATTTTTTATATATAACACTGGTGAATTTGTTTATATCATCAATTTTATCCTCTTCAGAGTAATCCTCGTCCGATAAAACGCACTTTTGCCAACGCCTTTTCCAGTCCTTGAGACAGTCGGAATAATCTTTTTCCGGTATAACCTTCAAGACCTTCATCAAGTCGGTTTTTATCTCCTCAATCGTGTCAAAACAGCGTCCCCGCATTCGCCTTTTGAGTTAGCTGAATAGCCAGAAGTCACTCGGAGTGAAATCAGGCGAATACGGTGGTTGCGGGACAATATGAGTCGAGTTTTTGGCAAAAAAAGTCGCGAAGAACCAGTGCAGTATGTCATGGTGCATTATTTTGATAAAGGAACCAAGAGTTGTAAAAATACGTGTAACTCGGAGATAATTAAACCTTTTGACAAACAGACGTTTGGCAAATGTTTGACAGTCATACCAACTTAGGAAAAAAATTACAATTTACCTGGCTTCCTAATGCCCGGGAGTTTTAAATGACAATTTCACCTTACTTTTTGATCACAATAGTATATAAGATATCATAAATTGAATAATCGATTCATCAATTAAATATTCAACCATGCTTAACAAAATAATGAATAATTTAATTGAATATATTCTGAGTTCAAATCCTTTAACCTTCATTAAATAACAATTTTGTTGAATAACATTATATATAGATATTTATAACATCAATTAAATAACATAAACGATTGATAATAAACATTTGCAACCTGCTCAATTCGCATTCAGATAAATTTTAATAAATGTCGAATTTCACATATTGTAATTTAATTAAATCAAATATAACCGGTTTAATTGACCCCGCGATATTTTCTTTCAATTAAATCCACTATCGGAACCGCGAACGATTTTCCGGGAATCTTTCGCATATTCTTTTTTCGAGTTCCCGTCTCGTTTTCTTTTTGATTCGGAAAGATGTTTTAATTTTTGCGACCACAAAACGACATCACTTTATTTTATTTTTATTATACGAATGTTTTCGCAATGCGGAGAAAAAAAATTAATACGATGTTTGCATTTACAAAAAAAAATGCTATTGTTTATAATGAACGCTCGTTTATATAATTAAAGTCATATTTCGCGCGAGAAATACCATTACGTATTATTTATTCGTATTTTGTTATTTATTTTTACGAGCGATGAATCATCTAAAGGCGCAAAAATAAATAGATTATTGTACGTATTTTTTGTCACAATTTAATACTAAATTTTGTCTCAATTTTTTTTTAAATATCACAATTCCAGTTCGTTTTTCCTTTCTTGTTATAAAAATATACTGAAAATTCCCTATATATTCCTGTGAAATTCTATTTTTTTCCTCGAAAAATTAGAAACAAACAAGTATACAAACTGTCTGAAGTAATGATAATTAGTACCCGAAGAACTTTTGTTGTCGTTGTCACTTTGAAAGATTAAGGTGAATATATATTTTTTTGTCGAAACGATCCTAAAACATCGTCATTTATGTTTATATTCGATCCATTTATTATGCAACGTCTAAAATATATAATAAAAAAAGTACTTAATTAACCGCAATATCGTCTAGTATTAAAAATTGTTACGTAAAAGTAGTAACAAAAATTTATGAACGATGTATAAAAAAAAAATATGCAATCAAAATTTTAGGGTTGTTCTGATTTGCAACGTTCTCCGAATTGTTAGTAATAAAAATTTCTATATAAATCGGGCAACGTCATCGGCAATTTTCAATATTGGACAGGACGAAATAGAAAGAAAATCATACACGTCAAAACGAAAGCGCAGAAGGAAAAGAAAGTTAGGTGCATTTTCTATCACTCAAAACGACAATTTTCTCCGTTTTCTTCCGATAGTCGTAAAAATAAATAGCAAACGGAACGAAGAAGGAAAAAAAATTACGTATGCAAAGTTCGCCCTTTTACCTCTTTCTACAATGAAATGTTGGTCTATTCTTATAGGAAGGGAGTTGTGTTTTTTTTTTGTTCTTGGAGTTCTATTTTTTTTTTTTTTTTTGAGGGGGGAAATCCTTTGACGTCTCTGAGTGACATTTATTAAAATCGCTCTCTCCTCTGCCCGGACTTCTGTCACTTGAAATTTTCCAGCGACAATTTCCGGAACCGGCTTCGAAGAATTTGAAGTGTCTCGAGTTTTCCACTCGACCGAAAATTAAAACGGAAAGTGGTGAAAAATAAAATAAAAAAAACATCATACTCTCTTCGGTCTTTTTTCGTTTTTTTTTTACACTTCCGTTTAATCTGATTGTAATTTTGAATCAATACATAATAAAAAAGGATGCTCCCTCGGGTGATGAAGTTAAAGCATCAGATTATCTCGCTTAGAATTTCAGACTCAGCTTCGTTCGATCAAAAACTTATTTTCTCTGTAAAACATTGAATTATTAATGTATGGACAGAGAATCACACATTTTACCTAAAATAAAACCGATGTTCTGTTTTATACAATTTTCAAATTACAAAATCGATTTATTTATCATTAGGCAAATGCGCTGATTAATTAATTAATTTCAAACTAGGAAAAAAAATCAATAAATAAAAACCGTTCGACAAATTTACCGGTTGAATTTTATCGCGCTTCATAAACAACTTTCTCGTTAGCATTGCAAAGAAGGCGAGGATTTTTATCAAGTTGTAGATGGAATTTAATGGGGATTAAAGGCTTTTAGACCGAGAGCTTTACGAGGATTGCTCGAAGATTAAACGAAGAAAACTATAGATGCAATCAGATAATTTGATAGCAATGTGTTAAATGCACCCGGTTGCTTTACTGGGTTTGAATTTAAAGCTGAGCCTAATTTCCATATAAAGTTAAAAACTTTTACCAATTTTAAAGAAAGCTTTTATCGATATATCATTAATGTGCATATATATATATATATATATATATATGTACCTAACTCTTTTTTATACGACATTTTTATACACGATTTTGAAATACATTCACCGATAAGAATATATATATTTAAAAAATTTTATTACATACTTTTATAAGTTTCATTTGTCTGTTTGTCTGGGTGGAATTTTGTAATCGATTTTTTGAGCACATCTCGATGTCCGATTGAGCTGAAACTTTGCATACTTGCTCACTCTCGATGACAGTGCAAGAATCAGTATACAAATTTATAAATATGGATTTCATTATTATTTTTAGTACGTTTTTTATGAAAAAATGTGTGGAGATTTTTCATCTTACACGATTTTTTAAGGTTTTGGAACATATCTTCAAATTTACCATATATCGTATGCATTTATTTGCACGGTTTTTGTTTCTACACGTTTGTTTAGGAATTTATCTACCGTGTAAAAAAAGAGTTGGTTGTATATAGGTAAAATTTTAAATTAAGCAACATGTCACAGTATCGTTATATTAGTTCAAATACGACAACGTTGATTAATCCTTCAATTAAATAAAATTAGAATTCTGCTTTAAATACGACAAAGTTTACGATGACACGCGCCTAATTCTTGTTATTATTATATTAAACGTGATACACGTGAATTTTAATTATAATAATAGAATATTCAGAATTCACACGTGTTATATAAAATTCACGTACTCGTCGAACATTGAAATTTAATTGCCAAAATTGGCGGAGCAAAAGCTTCGTCTGCGAGCTCGAAAGCTGCCTCGGGCACGTCGATTTTGTTCCCAGGGCTTAAGCTCTCGACAAAACGTCGATTTAATATACGACGATAAAGTTTATTTTCATTTTCAGTCGTTTTCGTCACGCCAGCCTGGAAAATGGATAACAATTTCTAGAGAATGCCTCGGTCCTGCTTTTGGGTTAGGCACACAAACTGCGAAAACATGGCCTATATATTATGTCGAAAATTGGAAAAGAATTACGAAGCTTTCAATATCTAAAGCTATATAGATGAATATATTAAAATTTAACGTTTTAGTTCAATATTATATATTTCAAATTTTCCATATCATATACGAATTTATATTGTTTGATTTTTATTGAACTTGTTGAAACTCACTATTATTTATTTCTGTTGCTATATATGATAATTTAAATGCTATTTATTGTGATCGATTGATCACAATATATAATTTACACATCAATTCGCAGTCTTAACCACCCGCATTGCCAAAGGAATTAATTAATCGTACACACGTAATGTGGGTTACAAGTGAACATTATTCACATTTGAATTATATAGTTGAATATATTTTATCGTTAATGGGACATGTCTAAATGGAAAATGTGCGCATTTTGAGCAATTGGGTATCAAATTTGATTCATTTTGTTTCTCAAAAAAAAAAATGTCTTCAGACCTTACGGTAAAATGTGGAACATGATAATATATAAATGATAGCAAAGATGCTAATAATTTGACTATCAAATTTATACATAGTAGTGGATTACGATATATAAAATTGTTGTAGTAAATGCCACGTGTAGGAATCAATGGAGATGTTTTATTATATCCAGGATCTTTAAAATTTATTACATTAAAAGGTGGATTATAAAAATATAACCAACTCTTTAATTTTAAATATACTAAAAATTTCAGCATAAAATTCATAAAATAAATTCGATCCAACATAGTTTCAACAATGTGATCCCAGTTTGTAATGCTTCAAATCTGTTCTAATGTGGACACATTTCTGCATGACATGCTTTAAAATCAGATTTTAAAATAAAATTCAAACGTACTATAGTAAATATTGCACACACTTTTGATTCATAAACCAAAAAATAAAATATAATAATCCATAAACGTGGGCACACTTTCGTTTGATAGTCTCGCCGAATATAATAATAACCCCAGTTTGCCGTGCTTCGAATCGTTCTCCTTTTGTCTGTCAGGCATTCGCTCGTTTTATATGCGAAAAGTTTGTCTTAATGTGAAACCCTCACTTCTTCTTCGCCATGTACCGGGCACAGTTTCCGCCTTGTAAACATGCATAATTAATCAAGCCTTTAATACTGTGTATCTTTACGCTATAATCACGCGTCGTTGCGGTTTCGGTCGTTTCGTTGTTTTGACTGAGATTCGAAAGTTTACCCTTTATTTTGAACGTTCGTTCACATTCTCGTTTTGTCATTGTGCTGTGTCGATTTATAGTTAAACCGACTAAATTTCTCAAGTTCAAGTATTCGACCTAATTAAATTGGTTTTGTTTTAGCGATAGATAATTACCGATGAAACTTCAACGAAATAGCAACACTTTGTTGTTGTTATATATAGCTGAAAAGTTCAATAACAAATTGCCCGAAGTTTTTCAACGTTAATTCTATCGCATATTGATTGATAAAATTTCCTTTTTGATATCTATAATATTTAATGAATTAAAAAAAAATACCTCTCGAGATCATTAATGATAATTTTTCGGTGTAAAAAAGTTGAAATTGTTTTTTTTTAATGCTCGCTTTATTTCTCAAATTTAACTTATAGCCACACCGTTCATTCTTTCGTGGTTTTTTTTTTATTATTATTAAAATTATTTACATAAAGCAATTACGAAGATCAAAGTTAAACTTTTAACGGCTTTCATTAGCTAATCATTTTTAAGGGAAACTCTTGGAAACGGCTTCAAAGTTCTAAATTTTCACATTAATTCTGTGCGTTGAATTTGTGAGTTTGTTAAGTGCTCTTATTGTATGTATGTGCGATTTATGCGATATTTTGTTTATGTTGTTGAAATTAATAAATTATTTTTAATGAAAATTTTGTTTTTAGTTATGAATTTTATCAAAAAATAAATTAAAAAAATCATATCAAAATATCTTTAAAATCTTAAAAGTTTTTAATATAAAAATATATCCTCAAGCATATAAATGCGATTCTGATTTTTATTTTATAAGACACTTCAACCATAAACTAAAAATAAATTTACCGTATATAAATCAGCGATATTCAACGTTTTCAACTTACGGACTGTCATCTTTATATTTTAAAATAAATATTATTTAATATTGTTATAAAATAATTTCAATACTGTTTTTGGGTAAATTTTTTAAACGTCTCAAAACATAATATCACGAATCGCACAATTATCGTATAAAATATAGCGGACCCTTTGCCGTCCGCGAACCGCGTATGAAACACCGCTGCCACAAACCCGTAGTAAGAGACGCTTCGTCGATCTTTTCCAAACGTTTACCAGTAGTTTACGTACATATTTTTATGGATGCATCTTGAATTCTACCATAAAAATCCCATTTCGGCACATTTTTATCAAAAAGCACTTAAGCCGACATTACGGTTTAAAGAACGCTCTCGTTTGCTCTACAACTTTTACAAAAAAATAAATATATATATATATATATATATATATATATATATATATATATATATTTCTCGTTTATATTCCGTCCGACGCGGTTCGTAAACATTGTGAAAAGGTAGTTATCTCGAACTCTGCCGGTAACATGTAATGTTTACCATTATACAAATATAATACAATACAAATGTCACACAGTTAAAACGATATGTTATTTATATACTTTTACTATTATATATATGAAACAACTTTGTGAAATTTATCTAATTTATCTAAATTCAAAACAATGCTCATACTACCTTTAGTTACTACTTTTGGACATGTGTAATATGTTAATGTTCATATAACACTGATCTAAAAGTAAGGTGAATTTGCTTATAAAATGTAAATTCTTTATTTATTCTTCCAAATCAATTTTATCTCCTTCAAAGTTAACCTCCGTCTGATAAAACGCACTTTTGTCAAAGTTTTTTCCAGTTCTCGAAGCAGTCGGAATAGTCTTTTTCCGGTATAGTCTTCAAGACCTTCTTTGATTCGGTTTTTATCTCATCAAACGTGTCAAAATGGCGTCCGCGCATTGGTCTTTTGAATATATTGAATAGCCAGAAGTCACACGGAGTCAAATCAGGCGAATACGGTGGTTGTAGAACGATATGAGTCGAATTCTGGGCAATAAAATCGCTAAGAACCAACGATGTATTATCGTGATGATGGAACCAAGAGTTGTAAAAACACGTGTGGCTTGGATATAATTAAACGCATGACGAATGTTATAGACAGTCCTACCAATCTAGGAAATAAAATACAATTTACCTGCCTTCCTAATGCTAATGCTCAGGAGTTTTAAATGTAAAATAATTGAATATATACTGATGGATTTTCAGTTGGAGTCCTGATACATTTTTAATATATAATAAAGAATAAATTGATCATAGTTGAAAGCATCAAACGGCTGTGATGTTAGTATATTGAAAGAATGAGCAAATTCGCACCAGAAAAAAATGTGTATAAATATAAGGCGGAAAGAAAAAGAAAAAGGGGAAGACAGATCCGAGTTGAGGCAGATTGACTTGAGTGAAAAGGGACTTCAACACGTTAGATGGAGTCAATTGGAGAAGTGGGTCTAACAGCAGAGATGGATGGCGATAGCTAATTATGAATGTCAAGTTCCACTTCGGATATAACTAACGCTAATGATAATAATATTATTAATATATATAATTTTTATTTTTATATATTAAAAAAAAAATATTTGATAAAATATATTTCACATAATACAGCACTTGATTACTTTAAATGTCACTCGTCGCCATGTTCCATTGAATAAATATTACATTCTTGCTCTTTCGTAATATTTTGATTTCAGCGATACACAGAATGATAAAAGTCACTAATTTATCATGTCTCTCTCGTGCTTTATCCATAATTTGTCTAGTCGTCTATTCTTGATATTTTCAACATTAACGATATATTGTGCCCGTTATAATATACGAGTATATACATACAATATATGTATTTCTTAGTACACTCGCGCATGATTGATGATGCAAAATTTACATTATAAACATTCAATCGAGAGCACGATATTCGTGAATATCGTACTAAAGCAGCATCCACATCTAGAGACAAGTATTTCAAAGGTATTTCGATCGATTCAACCCTCCATATATATATATATATATATATATATATATATATATATATATATATATTGTTCAGGATAGTTAAATGTTGGTTTGCGGAATTTCAATGTCAGTATCTTACAAATTTCTCAAATTCCCATTTACTATATTCAAAATAGCGTAAATAGAAAAAAAAGTATAATGCTAAAACTCTAAGAGAACATTAATATTTATGGGAAAAGGGTTAATATTCAATACCATATACACATCGTCACAAAAACCTTTTTACCCTTTCGGGGATAGCAATTTGGAATTTCTATATCAATAAACGATAATGATTTGGTAAACATACAACATTAACCATCTTAATATTAAGTGATATTTAGGGATCCGAAACCCTCAACCAGCTATTATTATCTATCAATATAATTTTCATCATCATTATGTGCAAAATTTTGATTGTACTAATAATTTCCATTGTTATTCCCCCTTTTAATATCTTAAATTTATATATTATAACCATTAGCCTTACTTTTAGTTTAAATTTGATTCTTTCTATACTATTTTATTACTTCATTAAAATGTATTACATAGTAATCTAACGCTAGACTCGTTTGGTTTAACTCAAATGGTTTTAATCAAAACATACATATACCTTTGATTAAAATTGATTCTAGATATAAAATCGGTGATTATTTATAATTATTATCTTCTGAATGGCTCAGTGTATGTTTATGGATACTTTGAAACATTTGCGCTTGGCATAATTTTGGCACCAAAAGATTTTTATCGCATTCTAGTCCACCAAATGCGGCTTATAATATGGCATAAATTCATTTTCTTTCATGGACCGAAAGAAATTATATAAACTTTTATTTTCTTTCGTAGCTTCGAATCGGTATAGTATTATATATATATTTTTTATCGAAGAAGAAAACCCTGCACGGCCGTTGGTTTTATTGCGTCGATATTTTCGAAACGGGGTCGAAATCTCCCTAACTATCATTCGAAATATAACCGCAATGTACTACATATATACATTATTATAATATATTTCTAATATACAAAACGAAAATCTATAAATATTTAAATATATAGATTTTAAATAGGAAGAGCTACAATGAATAAAAACAGACGATGACCACTTCTGCACGCAATTACAACCCTCGAGCCGGTTTTTCATTAAAATTCTTGACATGGCCGACTAAACAGCAACAGCAACAACAACAACGACGGCGACAATAATTGCTATGACGCAATTCCGTCGTAATTCCATTTAATTCCGCCGCTGACAAATTTTGCACAAATATTGCGCAATTAATTTAAATTTTACTTTGACCGGTCCCGTTATATATTATACGCTTTAAATTTGATCAGCTCAAGGTACAGGTGCAGGGTTATGCTTTATTTTTATCATATGAAATATTAAAAAAAAATCATAATACATAATCATGTCTCAATTAAAATAACGGACATTAGGAAGGCAGGCAGGTAAATTGTAATTTTTTTCCTAAGTTGGTAGGATTGTCTAACATTTGGCAAGCGTCTGTTTGTCAAAAGGTTTAATTATCTCTTGAGTTACACCTGTTTTTTCTTGGTTCCTTCATCACGATAATGCACCATGTCATACTGCATTGATTTCTCGCGACTTTTCTGACAAAAACTCGACTTATATCGTTCCGCAATCACCGTATTCGCCCGATTTGGCTCCGTGCGACTTTTGAATGTTCAGAAAACTGGGACGCCGTTTTGACACGATTGAGGATATAAAAACCTAATCGGAGAAGGTCTTGAAGGCTATACCGGAAAAAGACTACTCCGACTGTTTTGAGGACTATAAAAAGCGTTAGCAAAAGTGCGTTTATTGAACAGAGATTAAATTGATTTAGAAGAATAAATAAAGAATTTACATTTTATAAACCAATTCTCCTTGCTTTTTGAACACAGTGTTATATATGACTTTAACCAGCGAATTAGCACCAATTAGAATATCAGCACACATCGTTTTTGCTTCTTCGAATTAATAACTTGATTCACTCATGGTGTGCTCGTGTTAATTGTTCCCCTATTCGTTCTATTATCTTGGGATTTCTACACTGTTTGACTTCACTGTTTGCATTTTAGACCTCGAGATAAAACTCCCCAGTAAACTTGTGGCCGCTTTTGTTTGAACTTTCCATTAATCCCCTATGCCTAAGAATGCGCTCTCACATATTTTACGATTTAATTATATTTATACTAATTTAATTTTTTTATCTATTTGTTTCAGGTGAGTACATCGATGATATTATATTTTATTTTTTTTCATCCTTCATCGCGATTTTCTCTCTTGTAAGTAAGGATATAAATATATATATATATTTTTTTTTATAAATGATAAAATTCGAACAATCTTCCCACAGTTAATTACGAAATGATGGAGCATCTTTCGGCCTTATTATTCTTCACGATTTTTGGTCTTCCTCGACGATTTAAAACAGGATTCCTGTATTTTTACGTGTATTGTGTGTACCGGTTCTTGTGAAGACCCGCTACAGCTACCTCATGCATTCCTACAGTAATTACTTTCAAGGAATCTACTGTTATAACGCACCGCGGGTTCGTTTCAATTGCTCATAATTAACGATTGCATATCGTCATGAACGTGTTATTAACGAAATCTTCTAAAATAACACATATACGACGCTCTATAGACAAAGGATACAACTACGTTTTCAAATTATCCAGCAGAATGTACAGACGCGTCTAATGAATGTCTATGTAAAGTTATATTTATGCATGAAATCATATATTAGTTTTATTTTTTTTAATAACAAAGATGTTGGCGAACTTAAATATTTTTTTTGCATATAAAATAAATATAAATAGTTCAATGATGGTCACGAATAAAGTGCGGCCCGCGGACTAAGTGCGGTCCTTAGAGCTAGTCAATCCGGTCCACGACATGATTTTAATTATTTTATCTAACTATGAGTGTTTTTTTTTTATCATTTATATTGTTTTTCGGTCCATCTGGACCCTCTCTTTAAAAAGTTTACTCATATCTGTTCTGTATTAAATACAGTAATATCTCAACTAACATAAATTAAATTTTATCCAATATCCAATATAAATTATCGATAATCAATATTTAAATATTTTCAAAATAGTAAGTTTCGTATAGTTTGTAACCCTTTAACCCCGGGTTCATTTGCTCCTATACATTTCGAAATGTCCGATTGTATGTTTTGTAGCATTCATTGTAATATCATATCCCGGTGTTGTATTGCGATTAGAAACAGTCCCGGCATTGATCGTTAATCACGAGCGTATTTTTTCAAGTCGTAAAAAACCCCGCGAGGCAATCAAAGGGTCATCATCGTCATGATGATGATGAACGTTCTCCATTCAAACTTCACTACGGTCGGCATTCGATTGATGATTGCTCTTATTAAACCGACTTATTCCAGTTTACCTTTGAAGCCGAACGTCTGTACAAAGTTATTATTATTATTATTATTTTGTTGTATTATTTGTTTTACGAAATCATAAAAGTGATTTTTTTTTGTATGTATATAATATATGTGTTTCGTTCTATGAATGAAGATCATTTGAGTCAATTACGAAAATTGTAAAGTATACCTAACAGCCTTTTTACTATATATATATATATATATATATATATATATATATATATATATATATATATATATATATATATATATATATATATATATATATTGTGTAAAATGTGAACGTTTTTAACGGTACGAGTCGTTGAATGCGTTAATTTTGTCGTGTTCAAATGTGCGGCAAGCTCTCTAATTTGGGCAATTTTCCGATGTCTTTTTTAGTTTTTATATTTTTTGAAGAATGTTTTTAGTGAATGACGAGGATGTTCGCCTCTTTCTGATGATGACTTTTTTTGAACGTTTTTGTTTTAAAATAAACATTTTCCTTAATTTTCATTCGTTGTAAATAAATACAAAATACGAATCGCTTCAAAGGAATATTTTATTCTTGATAATTTCTACATATATATACTTATATATGTGTGTGTGTGTGTGTTTTTATATTATAAATATATATATATATATATATATATATATATAATTATGAGTGATTAAATTCAATTACCAACATTGAGTTATTTTGAATGCGAGTATATAAATCTACTTTATTACTTCCATATTATTTTATGAAATCATAATTAATACTATGTTGTGTAAAAATTTTCCACAAAAAAATAACGTATTTTACTATCAAACATACAATTTACGATTCGAAATTTGAAAATAGGAAATTTATAATAGAAACATTAATTTTACAATATATATTTTTTTGTTTGCTGTTGACGATAGATGGCGCCGTTTTAACAATGCGCTAGATTTAATTCAAAGATATTTTAAAAATGCAACAAAAATCTATTCCTTTTGATAATCGTTTATTCATAATGATTAATGTTAATCGTAACGAATGTATTATATCATATAAATTTATGTAATCATAATATTTTTTTTCGTGGGGAGGGGATTTACTTCTGACAGCATTCCGAATTCGGGAGATCGATTCGCAAACCTTCATTTTCAACTTTCACCGTATAAACTCGCCAAGATTGATCGACGCCGTATAATTTTCCTTCTTTTTAAAACCGCGATTTTCCAGAGAAGCGCTCATCCGGCCGCGCGCGACAAGAAGAAAAAAATGCGGCAAAAACTTTTCATTCGAACGGAATTTTCGCGAATTTACTTTTCGACGTCGAACAGGTTTTAACCGAGAGGGGAAGGGAGGGGGCTCATTCCTCAAAATTCGAATCGCTAACGCGGTCCTTTGTTTTTCCGCTCCCGAAAAGGATGAGTTTTCCGCCGCGTATTTTCATCGTGTTTTTTGTTTTTCCGACGATAGAAATCGCCTTGGAAAACAATCGTTTCAACTTAATGAGCACTAAGTTCGTCTTCGTTCTGCTATATTTTCCACCGTCTTATATATATATATATATATATATATATATATATATATATATATATATATATTCAAATAAGATAAATTTGCGATTAACCAGGTTTAACTGAGAAATTTACGATTTTAGATAATTGAATTTTCTACTAATCCATATATACCTAGAAACATATATATATATATATATATATATATATATATATATATATATATATATATATATATATATTAATAAAGTTCTCAAACAAATCATATCCAAATATAGGTAACATTCCTTTCATACTAATTGAATACTTGAATTATAACATTTCCTTTTACTAAATTCCTTTGACTGTAAGCAAAATATTTCCTGAAAATGTATTATTGTATTTTGAAATGTATAATTTTCATACACACACACACATATATATATATATATATATATATATATATATATATATATATATTAATTATGAAATATTTTATTTTTAATAAAATTTTCATATCTTCTATTTTTTTTAATAACAACTACCTTTATGTAATGCATATTTATTACAACGTTATGAATATATAAATTAACAATTTAATTACAAACTTTTTAACGACTTAACAATTTCAAATTTTTTTAACATAAAAATTACAAAACTAATTCCCTTGATTTTTTAAAAAATATATTCATTGTGATTAATTAACCTCTAATTAATGAGTTTAACTTTATTATAATTTATTAGCGATGCGCATTACCATTTTTTAATTTCTTAAAAAAAATAATAATAATAATAAAGTTTTATATAATTTTTAACGTATTCAATTTTCCTCTCGATTTCTTTTTACGATATATTCGATCGATTCATACGCAACTATACCCATTGTGCCCATCTGTGCGCGTAGCGCGACTCGCTCCACAAACAATCCTTTTAATGAAAGCTTTACGCGCTTTAAACGCTTTCATCGCTATTAATTCTCGTCCTTAAAGGGCAATTCTCATTCTTTAAGACTCTGGGGAGCTTTCTGGCTACACATCGCCGCCTTCTCTCACCTTCTAAACTCCTCAATTTTCCACCTTTTCTGCATCAGCCCCGATTATACTTTTTCGTCTATCGTGGGGTCGTTTAACGTGAAATTGCTACGATAAAAAAACAATTTTCAACGTTGTAATTAGTGTGCACAAAACATTTTTGCGCATTCTATATAAAAGAAGAAGAAGAAAAAATAAAAAGCACATCGGCACAGAATTTATAATGGTGCGGCCCATCAAAAAGTATTCAAAACAAAGTATACGAAAAAGATACACGTATACAGCGTGTTCGAAAAGTTACATCGTATTTAATCTGTATTCTATTTTTGCTGTTTTTTTTTTTTTAATATAGACCCGTGTTTTTAAACGGAGTTTGTATAACATTTTCAATTATATATTTCATAATACGTTTAATCTATTATTATATAAATTTAATTTAATTTTTATATAATATAAATATTTTTTAATTCAATCACAATATTTCCTTATCGAGTATTGAAAAAAAAATATATAAGAATTACTCATAAATAAATCAATAATGCAACAAACCTTTTATGGAAAAAGATTATTTTTCAAGATATTGGCGCCGAGTTATTTTTTTATAAATTCGAATTGCTAACTTTACAACATTCTTTTATAAAAAAATCCATTATTTATAATAATATATAAACATTTTTTTTTCATATAATAAAATAATTTTTTAATAATTTTTTCATTATTAATTAATAAAATCTGTATAACACTATAAAATGATCAACACGTGAAAACGTTTATTTAGTATTATTAAGCAACAAAAATACTATGCTATGAAATTATATAATAAAATAGAAGTACATAACGTAAATTAATTTCAAAATGAATATGAAAAACCTCAGTAAAACTTGGTAATTAATGCGGAAGTGTAAATTGAACACGCTGTATATATTTATATATATATATATATATATATATATATATATATATATATATATATATATACCGTGTATTTTATACAAATTGAATTTTTTAGTACTTTTATAACGCGATCTGTAATTAACCGAATGCATCTTTCTACGTGAGAAATTTCAATTAAACTCACTTTTATGAAACGTAACGGCGAATTATTAAATAAATTGAAACGAATAAGTCTAATGTAATTATTTCGAGTGACTTTTTAATATATATTTTCTATTGAAAATATTCTATTTTTTTTAACGCATATAAAAATAAAATTGAAGCGTTTATAATAATTGCTTATCGAGATTATTATTTACGCTACTCGAACAAGTTTATTGATTGATTGATCGTAGAGCTGACGACTCGATTTTTTTTTATTATAATATTAATATCTGAGTACTGAAAGGGTTAATGCACTTTAAATAACTAGTGATCGTTGTTGATTTATTGTATTTATTTGTATTCGTAGACAAGATTCGAAATTCGGGCTGTGAATTTGACAACAATCATTAATCAAGTCTATTAGAATAATTGCGGTGAAATTTCTATTATCTATTATATTTATTATTCTAAAATCGGGTTGAAATTATTTTAGAATTCTATTATTTCTATTCGATTTGCGATTCTTTTCATTATATTATGTCGTATAAAAAATTGTTGATTTTATAACCCTTTTCAATCTATATTTTTCTTTCGAAATTTTATCATCAATATTATCTTTAATATTCATATATTGTTTTCATACTGAAAACTTTTTTTTAATCGTTTATGATGAATTCGCCCTTCTTGACTAAAATAATTATATTTACAATATTAGTCAAAACTCTATTCATCTTTTGAAGATAATCCATGCAGATATATCCTATACACTTTAAACGTCTCATATTGTCTTAGTGTTAAAGGGACGTTGTTGCCAAGTTAACACACATAATTATAGTTTATGTTCCAATTAATCACATTTATCCGTTTTACACTCCCTTTTCTTTTAGTCGTACAAAAGCCTAATAATGAACGACGCAAAAATCGCTTTCACGCCAAAGGTTACATGTGAATAATTCGTATTTACACAAAACTATTCATTAGCGCACGGCGAAGAAATAAAGGAAGAAGGGCGAAATCGCGTTGAAAGAAGTCGTTTATATCAATCTGGCGGCCGTTTAAGGCCATAAAGGACGTTGCCCCGCCTAGGCCTCGTATTTTAACCGGCTCCGCATTCTGAATGGAACCTTTCAGACCGGCTGAGAATTGTATGAATATGCATTCTCAGACTATATATATATATATATATATATATATATATATATATATATATACATTGTGAAAGTTTACGTCTCAGAACTCAAAAGATATTAATTGGTCTTGTATCTTAGTTATATGCTTTTATTAATCTTATATTGTATGTAAAGGTATTCGTCAGAGAAATTTAGCAAACTCTCATTCTTCTTAATGTATATATTATATTGTAATTTTATTCACATCTTGACAAATATATACATATATATATTTTTTTTTATATATACTGAAAATATAAACAAATCAATCTTTATGAATTTAAGTTCATTTATTCAATTTTAAATTTGTAATTTATTTGTAACTTTTGGTTTCAAGATTACAAGATATAACACTGTGATCAAAAAGTAAGGTGAATTTGTTTAAAAAATGGAAATTCTTTATTTATTCTTCCAAATCAATTTCGTCCCCTTCAAAGTAATCCTCGTCCGATTATTCCGAAACATTTGGAATTGTCTTTTTCCGGTATAGCCTTCAAGACCTTCTTCGATTCGGTTTTTACTTACTCAATCATGTCAAAACGGCGTCCGCGCATTTGCCTTTTGAATATATTGAATAGATAGAAATCGCACGGAGCCAAATCAGGCGAATACTATGGTTGCGGAACGATATGAGTCGAGTTTTTGGCAAAACAAAGCAGTATGCATGGTGCATTATCGTGATGAAGAAACCAAGAGTTATAAAAACACGAGTAACTCGGAGATAATTAAACCTTTTGACAGACACTCGGCAAATGTTATACAGTCCTACCAATCTAGGAAAAAATTTATCTACTTTCCTAAATCCCGGGTGTTTTAAATGACAATCTCATCTTACTTTTTAATCACAGTAGTACTTTATATACAAAGTATGAACGTTAACACGTATCATTTTACAATTTAAATTTTTTAGATATATTAGATATATGCGTTATTTTTATTTTTAGCACTTATAAATCGTTATAAAATTTTGTTTTGTTTTTTTTTACTATATTTCGTATGTCTAAAGGAAAGCTTCAGAAGTTATTTATCTGCAAACCATCTGCGATCACACCGCGTAAACTTTCGAAAATTTTTCGAAACACTTCCGGAAAACGGCCGCGCAAAGTAAACGAACTCAAACAAAACCGAAAGGAAAAAAAAATATTGGGGGGGAAAAATAGGAAAAGATTTTTCCCCGTGGCAGGTGGTCCGTGTTGCCAGACGCTCCGTCGGGTTTTCCCGATGAATCGAATAATAAATATTGAAAAACTCAAACGCGTAACTTTATTCAGGAGTCATTCCCGATGGAGTCTTCCGCTCGTGTCTGCAAACACTCGAATGTTTATTGCTTTCTTTACAGTTCCGATTCAGGGGTGGCGAAATGGAGGACGCCGCCGAAGAAGCACAAAAAAAAAAGAAGAAGTTGACGATGAAAAAAAAAGTGAAAGCATGCCCGCGATTCGGAGATTTATTCCGCTGCAACGTAAAAAATGTTCAATATTCGAAGCTCTATTTTATTCATCCGTTTTTCTTTATTTTGTATATTTTTTTTTCACTTCTTCGATTTTATCGACGAAAAATGTAAACTTTTTTTTTCTTGTGTGTGAAATATTTCTTTGTGAAAATTTTTATCGGTTCATTATTTATGGAATCGACTGTGAAATGTGTTAAAAGTGCTTTGAAATTTAATTTATTAACCCTTTGCGTTCGAGGAGTGCCGTTTGGTCACTGCTTGGATTAATGCGAAATTTCCATGCGCATCAATGATTATTTATGTTAAATATTTTGTAACCAATTCCCATACTCTTGATGTATAATATTATAAAGTGTAAAATGATACTTTTTGAAATAGAGATAATAATAATCACAAATCAAACTGCATTTTCGTCATTGAAATTTTGAAATTTTTTTAGTACAAATTTGACAATCTTTACTAAAGGAGAATGATTACTAAAGTTAAAATTTTTAATCCTTATAAACAAGGAATAATAAAATAATTGTGTAGATGAGTATACTTCAGTATACTGTTTTTTAAGAGAATTTATGAAATGTTAGCGAAAACCGTTTTTTTTTTAGTTTTAGAAATTTGTTTAATAAATCAATATATTCTATATATAAAAACACTAAACAGCAGAGGTATATAAAATGTTAACATATATAGAAGTATACGATATTTTTTTTTGTATAATAATTTTAAATTTGGAATAAAAATTTTGACAAAAATGCTGCAAAAATGAAAAATTCGAACAGCATTAAAATTTTAAGCTATTTTCCATATATCACATTACATGCAGTTTTACCATTTGTGCTTTTGAATCCTAACATAAATTTGTTTTTATACAATTATCGTTTAAAATGCAACCCGTTTTATAATCTAGGATTTAATTGTCGAAAAATGTGACGCAGGATTTTCACAGACGTGGGTCACGAAGGACATCCTAACGTTTGTATCTGCACAAAAATTTCATCCCTCTACCAATGCATAATTAAATAATTTATACCGGAAACGAACGCAATATATATATATATATATATATATATATATATATATATTAATCTTTGTCGCAATAAATTTCCAATTTTTGCGTTCGCATTTTAGAGATCGCCTTCGTTTTCCGCGCGTTACCGACACACAAACGCACGTTTTCTTGATTTATACGCGGCACGGGCGTTATTTTGTATTGTTTATAAATCAGATATGCCGTCGAAGCCTTAAAAGGACAAGGACGGCGACCCTTTTTTATTATTAATATATACGAAAAAAAAAATGGCAACATCCTGAAGATTTAAATCTGGAAAAAAATGTATTATGCGCGCATAAATTTTGCTACAAAAATTAAATCGCGGTAAAAAAAAAATTGGACACACCTGGAAAAAAAAAGATTTTTACGAATTTGCATAGGTGTAATCTCGAATCTATTCTTGCGTAAAATTTAAATGTATTTTTAAAAATAAGCTTGAATAATTATTTATATAAAGGACGCTTATTAAAATTTTGACAGTTCAAATTTAAACGAATTTTTGAGAGAATTTTTAAAAAAAAAATTATCTAAATCTTTCAAATTATTTTATTATATTTTTTTCTTTACAAAAAAAAATAAAAATTATTTGCCAAAAACTGTAATTACTAATAATAAATTTATATTTAATAATGTTTATATATATATATATATATATATATATATATATATATATATCGTCATTTTTTTTATTCTATTGATAATTTTTTTTTATTTTTCTATTGTAAAAACGATTAAATCAACTCCTCAAAAAGTGTCAATTAAACATTAATAATAATCATATAGATTATAATTTAGATTTTTTTTATATCGATTTATATTGGCACTTGTAATCTTATCGCTTTAAATTATTGCATTCGAGTGTCATTCGATATTTTAATGGATAAAAATTTTATAATATTATAAAGATACGGCAAACGAACTTAAACGAGTTAAGTTGTTGCTCGAATCCAATATAAAATACAAATATATAGTAAATTAGTTTATATACGAAAGCATTAATCTTTAAATATATCAATGATTAACGTATGTAAATGATCAAAAATATATAAAAAATTATGAAAAAAAAAAATATATATATATTTTTAAAGTCTTGTAATAAAAAAAAACCAGCGCTTGGCATCTAAAAACAACAACCGATGTCGCCGAACGAGTTTTAAATATCATAAATCACTTTCAAGGTGTAATATATTTATTATTATTTATTTTTTATTTTTCGTAAACTTCAATATATACGGGGGGTTGTATTTAATTGGTTATTGTCTGGAAAGTTGAAAACTTTCATAACGACCCTCCCCTCCCCGTCTCCCCCCCTTCTGCCGGTTTTGATATGATAATATAACTCTGTTTTTGCAGTGGAACTTTTCCCACTGCCTTTTCACAGTATTAAAGGATTTGTCTCTTCCCTGTTAATAAATTATTCATATGCATGCGAGTCGAAAAGCGGATTATTATTATTTTTTTTTTAATCTGATGAATCTTTTAAAAATGTGTAAAATATATTATATTTTAACTATTATTCACGAAATATAAAAATCAACTTAAAAAATATGTACTTAGGTGTGTTGCGGAATTTCAGAAAGAACTTTGAAGTGTTGCGGATTAAAACTTCAATACATAATAATATTTATACTATGATTATATGATAAAAATATGAAGTGTTTTTCAAATATTTTATAATTTTATTATATACATTATAAGGACACGTCTTCATGTTTTAAATTGCGTGGTCGTTTCTAAAGATTATATTTCTTTAGAATAGGCATGTTAAACATGAGACTCGCGGACCGCATGCGGTCCGTCAAAATGCACTGTTTTTGTTAACATATATAAAATTAATATTTTAAAAATATTTTTATTATTATTTGTATTAAAAGTGATATTTTGATTATAAAACTTTTAACGCTTTTTGTTGAAACTTGCGACTTAGTACGTAAAATTCACGTGGATCGCAATATGCTACGAGTTTGACACGCCTGCTTTAGAACATACCGTCGATTAATTTATTATTATGCGACTAGAAATAAAGCTCATGTTTCATTTTGAGTATCGCTGATTTTTTTTCTTTATTATATATATTATGTATTCAAGTTTATTCGAAACTTTTGACATTATAAATACGAATACATCCGTAAACTTTTGATAATTTATTATGTTCTTATTTTATAAACTCGAAATCGACGAAACATAAATGCATTGTATATAAATAGTCGATTTTTTTTTTACTTATAAATAGATTAATTTTTGACTTGCAAAAACTACGTTTCATAATCGTCATAATATACTAGTATATAAATATTTAAAATATACTACCATTTTTATTATAGATCAGGTGCGTCAAACACGCGACACGCGGGCCACATGCGGCCCAACGAGACGCACTCTTTTTTTTTAACAACACATATATATATATATATATATATATATATATATATATATATATAATTAATATTTTTAATGTAAATTTTATTTGTTTTTTTTATCTTATTTGCATGCAGTTGCGTTTATCAATTCGATAATCAAAATAACACTATTGATCGAGCTTGTAACGCTTTTAGTTGAAACTTGCGGCCCGCGATATGAACGAAAATGAAAACTGCGGCCCGCGACTCGGTATACAAAACTCATGTGAACCCGCAATATGTTATGAGTTTGATACGCTTATTTTTTTTTCTATTATATAACATTTAATACTCACTTACATCCTCTTCATTTCGATCGCCTTCATTTATATATATACCATATATATATTTCGTCTCGCCAAAATTAATGTCGAGTTAAAAAGTTTTTAACTCGATTTCCGAGTTTTTAATGTGACCAATACGCATTTTCCACTTGGATATCGTTCAGGACCTTAACACACACACACACATTTATATATTTTCCGTTCTTATTTTCGTCTCAGTCGATAACTTTGACGCTCTCTCCAAGATCTATTTAATAATATTCCCTAATAATGCCTATTTCTTCCTTTTTTATTACAATGCCTTTATACGATATATAGGCTTCTTTGCCGCCCACGTTTATTTCTTCTCTCAGCGGGGGTGGTCTGTTTGAAAACTTTTACCATTTTATTTATATATATACACATATATATTTCTTTTCGAATATCGAACATTAAAAGTCCTCGGATAAGAGAGTTGGATCGCCTCGTGGGATACGAACCTTTGTCGGAGAATTTAACATTTGACACTTACACCTTTAACATTTTTATTTTTATTTTTGGACTTTAATGATTCTTTTATAAATCGAATCGAGGGTGGACCACCCATTATTTTTGATGTAATAAAAGAAATGATCCGCGCGTTCTAATGAGACGAGACTCACGTATCTTTAAATCCTTCTTATTGTTGTTGTGCGTAGTTTCGGGATTGTCCCATTATATTATGAAGGATTTAGATGTGATATAAAAATAAAATTTAGTCGTATATTATATTTTATTGAAAGTTTTCTTGTTAACTATTGAAATTGTACACAATTCGACTACTAATTTTATCGAAATATATATATATATATATATACATATTTATAATTATCAAATAATACAAAATTGTATCTTTAATGATTATTTATAATTCAATGAAGCTAAAAATATGTGATATATAATAGTAAAAAAAATCTTAACACTACATACGTGTTTTATACTAAAATTCAATACAAAATGTTGCATTTTTGTTGCCTTCTATTGAAAATCAAGTTTTGTGTACTTGTATTCTTTGATCTTACAACATGTCGAAGATTTATTTTATGTATATATATATATATATATGTATAATGCAAAATTTCTTTGTAAACTTTTCATCATTGATGAAACGTGCAAAAGAACAATGAGCCCATTGTTCCGTGGCACGTACGAACGCGTGACACGGGACCACTTAACCCGTTGAGGTCGCTTTCTTTTTTCTCATTTTACGTTTTTTTTTTTTCAAAAAAACTCGTGTATTTATTAACTGCGATGTTATTAAAATCGTGCGTGTCCAATTTGAACACATTTATCGGCCGTGTCACGGGATTTAATCCTTTTCATAGCCGATGGACCGTAATCCGATTTAATACCGCAATTACTTCCTGTGATTCATCGTTTGACGTTTACTTGTTTTTTTTTTTCGGAAAAATTATCTATGAAATATGTGTGTATGTTGATATAATATTTTTGACCATTTTTTTTTTGGTATAAAAATATTCGTTTTATATCCATGTTTATTCATTAGTCATAAAAATTTTATTCTGCGAGAATTTTATAATGCAAATGAGTTTCATGTATAGTTGCAAGAATCATCGGCTCTACAGCTCCTCATGGACCTGAAAACCTCTCTTCAGTGTATTTTTTTTTTTTTGATATAAAAATCAAATCAAAGATTTTTTTATATTATTTATTTTTTATATAATAAGACGATTTTCCTCTCATATTTAATATTGATACACATGTGATTACTTTATTGTAACTCACATAATCATTAATCTATTATATTTTTAAACTATATTTTCTTTATATAACTAAAAAAAAATAATAAAAATTTAAATTAAATTAAAAATAGTGACTTAACTGCGTAAAATTTAATTAAAAACACTCGATTCTAAAACTTGGTCTAAATATAGTAAAAATATATTATTTATTATATGGATAAGTTAGTCTATAATTTTAAGTTACAGTAAGTGGAAATGACCGCATCAAAACGCCAACTTAAAACTTTTAAAAAGATGACTTCGAAATTTTATAAGACATTAACTTGAATCGTGAGGCACTACCGAGTCTCAAAGCTCGAGACTGCAAACTTTTATAAAACTTTCAAATTCTTATAAATTTATTTAATTCTCGCTTGATTCCTTTTTTTTTTTGTTACCAAACGTTCGATCTAAATGTAAGATATTTTCCGTGGAAATTTTTAGCAAATTAAGATTTTTTAACTCGATTACGCGAGACAACGAACAATATCGACGTCGGTTTTATATCCGTGAAAAACATGCGGAAAATCGATAGCGAATTTTCCTCTATTCGGTCCCGTGTGCGCTTTAGATTTATAAGTTTTATTTTATATTTCGGAATCGCAAAATTTGTTTCTGCAAATCTTCATCGTTATATCGCACAATACACAAAGGGAAAGTTAGCTTTATTGAAAAGCGCTGAAAGGGGACTACAATAGGAAGGCAAATATGAAATAGTAGAAACGCGAAAGCTCTTTATAAACATAAGAATATATTTGGTATTATATATATATATATATATATATATATATATATATATATATATATATATGTTATCGTGTGAACAATATATTATGTTTCATAAAAAAAAGTAAAATATTATTTACATTGCCATATCGCTAACATTTTTATTCAAAATATTTAAATATACGACATATATTAATTTTTTTTTAAACGTTAAATATTTCAAATAGTGTTTTTGTATTTTATATTTTATTCAATATTTACAATAGTAATCTATTATATTTGATTATTAAGTTTTGTGCTCAAATTCTAGAATGTTAGTTATATATATATATATATATATATATATATATATATATATATATATATATATATATATATATATTATTAAAAAAGTATCATCTCTTGATATATTTTATTATACATATAAAAAAGATTCAAAATGACTTGATTTTTTAATCATTCCTAAAACACATTTATAAATTATTATAACGATATTTGTTAGAAAAAAAATTAATTATAATTAGAATCGATTTATCTCTCGTGTCGTCTATATATAATTTTTTAATTCTCGTAAAAATATAAATATATTTTTTTTATTTGTCGTCGCGTATAGATGGCGCTGTTTTGAATGAAACTTTTTTTTTAATATATATGTATATATACTTTCAATTGAATTTTATATTTTCATTCGGATATATTATATATTTACTCCGTATAGATTCAAACCTGCATCTAATATCGTGAAAAATTCTCAAATTTTCCAATAAAATGGAAAGCGTTATTGGCTGGCAACGTTTATTCGTCGGTAATCGTCATAAATTTGAAGGGGGGCCTCGTCAAGTGTCGCTGCTTTCGACAGGTCGACCGTAAAAAAAATATACACATTATACATACACACAATATATATATATATATATATATATATATATATATATAATTTCGATCATATCGGAAAAAATTCGAACCGCACGACGACAAGGGTTGAAATTTTTCCCAATTTTGTGCGACAGGAAAAATCCCTCGAAAACAAGTGGAAATAAACCGACCTCCTCTTCATCCCTTCCCCCATTTTTATTTTAAGGGCGTAATTGCGTTACACCGTCCGAAACTTAACCGTCTCGTCGAATTTGTAACCCCTGCAAATAAATTAGTTTCCTCTGCGAATGAATCGGTTATGGCCGTACATTTTGCGCTCTACAATAAACGCGCTTATATAAATAGCGTTTTCTTTTCTTTTCTTTTTTTACGACAAATAGTTTGACGCGCTTCGTGCGAGGATTTTATCGTTCAATCTTTTTTTTTATTGGCGATTGTTTGGTATTTGTCTTTCTTATATTTGGTTTGTTTTCTAGACGATTTCTAATTATATTTATTTTTCTTGTGTTTATTTAATCATTTTTTCTAATTTAATATGACTTTTATCTATTTAATATCTATCATATATAAATTTTTATATTGTATAAAAATACTCGAAAATCGTCTTAAAAATTAGAACTTATTCTTTTACAATGATTAACGTCACATTTTATAAATCATTTATAAATTAACTATTTTTTTTCACACAGGAAATGCATCGTCAATGCGTCCGCGTTGATTTAAACAAAATGTCGCCCGTGTGCAAAATTCGTGGACGCTTTAATTAAAATTCGGTATTTACACGATGCAATTAAACGAGCGCAACGATAATTATCGGACATAATCGGCTTTTCCCATTTTTTTTAATCCTCCCCCTAAAACGCTCTACACGCAGGGGTTGCTTCTTATTAATTAACGGGCGACACGATATTTTTAAGTGAGCATAAAGTGTCTTATATACGCACACACTTTATATATACATGGCGATGCGAAAATATATGTACTTCAATTTTTTTTATTTAATTTATTTTTTATTATATATATATATATATATATATATATATATATATATATATATATATATATATATATATATATGTATACATTCATATTTTTATATTTTTGAATTCAATTTTGATTTTTTTTATATAGATAGTCAAAAGTATATAAATGTGTTTCTATGGATATTTTATACGATTTACTGCCTTATGGGATATTCTATAGATTTTTTTCCTTTCGTATTATTCTGAAGATGTTTATCTTTAAAAATTGGTGTTCGCTCGACGTTGAACCATAGTATAGATGCGAAAGAATTTTCCGTGCGTGCCTCTTAACGAACGTTATCCAAATTTATTAAAATTGTCGAGGTGAAAACGTTTTTCGCCAAAATCCCGGGATTTCTCTCGCAAAAAAAAAAAATATATATATATATATATATATATATATATATATATATATATATACTGAAAAAAACCAAACTCACCGTGAAGATTACGCTAAAAGCGACGTAGAAAGAAAAAAAAAGAATTCGGGTTTTCTCGGTGAAAATTTTCTCCTTTTGCTCTCATTTTCCTGTGCCGTTTCGCTATGTGGATATTAGGAAAATTTTTCATTTTTTTTCTGCGTTCGCAGCATACGGTTTTTCTCGCGAAATCTTCGGTTCATATTCTCGACGTTTTGTCGATATTATATATATATATATATATATATATATATATATATATATATATATATATATATATATATATATATATATATATATGTATTGTACCTTTTTCGCCAGGTTTGAGGATTTCTTCGTCTCGAATAGTGTGATGTTTGTAAATTGGTTGAAAAATACTGAAGATCCCCTAGATGCAAATAAAGTGATGTAGAAATGAAACGTAAAATGAAAAAATGCACCCCCAGGGCTCGTGTGGGCAAACTTGGATATTTTCATGCGTAAAAGACGAAATTAACGACCCTCCTCTAAATGCCATTACCTTAAACGTGATGTCGGACGAAACTCAAAATTAGATTCCATATCAATTTTTTAACATACACTTCCGCTTCAGGCTGAAATGTAAACATTAAACCATTAAATTAATACCTATGATGATCATGACTTTCATCTATAATTTTTTTTTATTAAATTTATATATTAAAACCGCATTTAGTTTTGAGAAGATAAACCGAAAAGATAAAGTATAATTTTATATAACGAAATCGAAAGCTGTGTATTTTGGATGTAAACTTGAAACGGGTTAATGAAACCACTTAAATCAAATTCACCATTGAACACTCGAAAGACCGAAGATATCGAAATATATATATATATATATATATATATATATATATATATATATATATATATATATATATATATAATTTTTCGTCGGTGAAAATATCGCTCTTCTCGTCTAATATTATTTTCGTCGTTATACAGTTTAAATCAGTCGCTTTAATGTAAACAAAGTCCTTTTAAAATTAAAAGCTCGAAGCTTAAGCCTAATTACCCTTCGTGCCACTTGTCCTCTTACAAATCGCTTTCCGAGTAACGAAGAAATATTGCTTTATTTTAATATATTTTTTTTTATATTTATCGTTAAACTTGAACACATTTTTTTCTACCTATAAAATATTTTAATATTTATTTTATAATACGTATCGAAATCATTTTATTATATAAATTAAAAAAAAATCGATTTCAATTTGAAAAACAATAAATGAAATTTTTATGTACGTTTCATTAAACTTCGAGGTGTTATATCTTTTTAATTTACAACTTTATCTACTTAACAAAAGATATTAAGGCATTGTAGAAAAGCTAGGCAAAATAATTCCTTGATGCGATGGTAAAAGAGGGGAGAAAAAGATATAATGCACTCTCCAACTCTTAATCTTGCAGAAGTACAAGGATAGAGATATTTATGGAAATGTTGGAAGAAGAGGCAGCGAGAATTTCGACTACATGGAAAAATACCCTAATCTCCACCAATTTATTAGTATACATTATAATTGAGTATCTAAAATTGTGAAGGTTCTGTTTAGGTTTTTTTTTATTCCTAATGCAATATAAAATTTGTATATATACCCAGATATAGGAAAGAATATCAAGAATTCAAACTCATTTAGAGAGGTAAATATGGCATTGTTAGTAACAATTTTATGGATATGAAAACTTCAAAAACAAATCTTCAGCAGCTTCACTAAGAATTATCATCTGCGGTGTAGAAAGGAAACGATGCTTCTATTACACTATTTTTCTCTAGAAAATTTAAACCAGGTCCTCAGTTCGGGGCACCTCTTAAGTGAGGAGAGGGTGCGAAGAATCTCTCAAATGGCTTAAAGATCTTCTTTGTTGGTTCAACTGTTCGTCAATAGAAATCTATCGAATGGTTGTATCGAAAGTTTCTTTAGTCGTGTGGATCGCCAACCTTCTTGAGGAGATCTTCTTAGATCGTCAACCTTCTTATCTCCCTCGCCTTTCCGTCTCCAATTTACCGTTGAATATAAACAACAAACCTACGTCTCTTCGCCGCGATAAAATTTTCGTCTACTTTCTTCTGCACCTCGAGCTCATTATCCGTCATCTCGGCTCGGAGTTTCCTTCGCGGCGTCGAATCGATGATGTTGTTAGTGGAATTTTCGTGGATTTAGCCGGATGGTGACACGGAAGCATGTTCGACGACGAGCACACCGTTTCGTTGTCATAAATAATTCTGCATTTAATTAGCGAAAATGCCGTTGTAAACCGCTGAAACGTGTGTTGGAAACTCGTGAATAAAGTCGAGCGTGTTTCTTCTGCTTTGGTACTTAAGAATCTCGATTAGATCGTGTGAAGTACCAATGGAACTTTCAATTTTATATATATATATATATATATATATATATATATATATATATATATATATATATATATATATATATATATATATATATATATATATATATATATTTGTCGTGTCGTAATATATTCAGTGACATAGCAGAATGTGATAAATATTAGTTTGTTTTGCACGAATAATTCTGTTTTTGAACCAAAACCTCTCCGCGCTAATTTATTTTTACAAAATTGAAACGTCAACCTTTTGACTGTTTTTCCAACGGATTTATTAGGTTTTCGTAAATAAAAACACTTTTTTTTTTCACAAATTGAAATTGAATATTCTACTGAGTTTTTGTTATAAATATAACAAGTGAACCCGTGTACAATTTTGTTCACAAAATCATCGATTTATTTTTTTTATTCGTACCAAATTTACAATCATTTACCTTGAAATCCGATATGATTCATAACTGTAGATGTATGATTATATTTCATAAATAATATTTAATTGTATTATATATATATATATATATATATATATATATATATATATATATATATATATATAACGATCGAAAATGTTGTTTTTCAAGATCAAGACTGAAAGTAAAAACGATGTTTATTCAACTATGTCACATTTACATATATATAACGTAATAAATTTCTATTATAAAATTTTCCATAATCGTTTTCAATATACGAGTTACGTTATTATTGTTCTGAATCCGGTATAACTCGTCGTATACACGTATACGATATAAAATAGGCTCAAACTCAAATTTTCAGACGGGATAGAAAGCGATAGAAATTTTTCAACTTCAATTTTTGCACAAAAATACGTGTATATTATGAGGTGGATGTATCAAGGGCTATATTCCTCTGAGAATGAAAATGGGGTTGGAACCACCACCCCCACCCCCAATAAAAGAAGTTATAAAATACGATTGCCCGTTTCTTGAACAGCTCGTGGATAGCAATAAAATTTCGGTCATATTGTCGACACACCTGGGGTATCTAATCTCAACAGCCCAGGATTTGAACTCGGATACTATGAATATGTCGTACATATTTAACTGTTGAAAATGAGACGTGTGAATGTATAGAATATTCAAGTATTACTTGTTGACGTTTTATTGAAAAATATATAATTTATTATACTCATAAAATGAATGGGGTAGGTGATGCATAATAACACACATTTATATACCATATATATATATATATATATATATATATATATATATATATATATATACTATTGAAATCAAAAAGTAAGGTGAAATTATTATTTAAAACTCCCGGACATTAGAAATGCAGGTAAATTGTATTTTTTTCCAAGGTTGGTAGAACTGTTTATAATATTTGTCATGCGTTTGTTTGTCAAAAGGTTTAATTATCTCCGATTTACATGTGTTTTTACAACGCTTGGTTTGGTTCCTTCTTCATGATAATGTACCATATCATACTGCATTGGTTCTTCGCGATTTTTTTTTGCCAAAAACTTGTGCTTATATCGTTCCGCAACCATCGTATTCGCCTGATTTGGCTCCGTGCGACTTCTGTCTATTCGACAAACTAAAATGTCAATGCGGGGACGCCGTTTAGACTTAAAATTAAAATTTATTTACCATATTTTATTATTGTTGTTTAGTCGAATCGATAATTTACTTTTAAACTTTTTTTTTTCGACACGTCTGCCATGCACCTGTTACTGGATACAAGTTCAACGAACTCACACTACTTACATTTTCCCATACATAATAAGTCACAGTTCCGTGATTGCGACGATCGTAAACCATGCATTATTACCACATAAGGCACAAAATCTTCGCCACGTAACCCAGATCTTATCTAGCAGCTGTGTTTTTCTTTTATATTCGCTTCCATTTCTGAGTTTATTACACCCCCCCCTCATTTACTTTTTTTCCTTTTTGAACCTCCGTTATTAATTGCGAATGGGAAATGAGCAAGCGGACCAAAGAGTCCAGAATCGCCGTCGGGAACGTCGCAAAGTTCGATCTGTCGCCTAATTAAAAATTATTGTAATGAATCACCTTGGTCTTTCTTTCTTTTTCTTTCAAAGTAAATTTCACAATTTTAGATTTGTTACCCTCTGGGTGTACTTTTTTTTTTATAAAACCTGACTAATGAGATCATTACGCGTCCATCTTATTTAATAAACCGCACGATCAATCATGACTTTTCGACCGATCCTGTCGTCCCCTCGAACGTTTTTTTTTTTTAAATCGTACTTCTTTTAATTAATTAAATTATCGACCGCCTCCTCATTTTCTGCATTGTATTATAGGATCACGTGTACGATTTAAAAGTGTATTCTCGTGTTGTAGGGAAAAAAAAACGAAAGAGGACAAAAAAGCTGCTCCCGTCCACTGAATTATTTCGACGAGCACATCATCAATGCGACGCTTCTTAATTAAGGCATTTTCCCGAATAATTTCCTGCGGTTCTATTAGAATATGTCTTTTGTTTGGACAAGTACACCCTTGTACTTTACCCGAATTGCACTCTGGAAGCCCTTTAAAACCGTTCACGTGTACGGTACACGTGAAAAATACGCGAAATATCGCACACAGGTAACGAATTGAAAGAGAAACGAAAGTGAAATCGATAAAAGGAAAGTGTATATATATATATATATATATATATATATATATATATATATATATATATATCCCTATATAGAATGTTGGAGATCCCTCGGCAATTTAAAACAACAATATTGGAACAATATTTTATTCCAAAATATCTACCTTTTTGGTCTTTTATTTGCATCAATAAACTTGTTGAATTGATACGTTTATATTTATATCTTATAGTTATTTTTATATTAATATAAAATCATGTCAAAATCAAATCGAATAAATTATAATTTATAAATCCAACCACCTTTTTCACCAAAAAATACTCCATTTCACCATCCTAAATATTTCTTAGAATTTTTTTCTAAACATTAGATAAAAAAGGTATTTTTTTATATTTATTAAAAACATGTTATCGCTTAAAAAATATTTAACAAGTGAACCTATATATGAAATTCTTGCACTGTAAAATAATTATAATTTTTAAATTAACTTTTTATATATTATGACAATTAATATGTAATTTTTAATATCGTAACGTTATTTAAACTGTATAAACACCGTCAAATATAAACGTAAAATCGATCATAGAAAATGTCGAAAAATGAACCGCCTCATAATTTCGTTTTTCCGTTCGCTCGCAAAATTCGCCGTCCAACTTTTTAATTAATCATACGCATTGACAGTCGAACGTCGCATTATTCGAAACAGACAACGTTTTTGGCACCGGTTTTTCGAATTTTCGCAACGTTTCCACCGCGAATTTTATTTATTTCGACGAGTTTTCCGCTCGAAACGCCGCCGGAATCCGTTAAGATGGCCGCCCTAGAAGTTTTCCCCGTTTTTCGTTAATAAAAAAAAAAATGCTTTATCCGCGACCGGGGCTTCGCTTTTCGCCTTTTCGATTCGAATTTTCATTGTTTTTCCTCTTGAATATTTTTCAAACGGCCTTTCTTGATTCGTCGTCTTGTTTATAACTTTATTTTTTATTTCTTTTTGGCTCGAAGCTAGCGAAAACGAAAGTCTCTTTCATGCGACTAGACGTCGACGGTTTTCATTTCCTTTTCGTTTTTCAAAGCTCACTTTTTCCGGGGCCACTTCACTTTTTCGCCGAAATAATAATAATAGACTCGGTCCGCTTCAAATTTAATTTGGACCGCTCTTCTAATGAATTAATTGACATTCTGGCTCACTTCATATTTTTTTTCTCTCTCTCTCTCTTTCATTTGTGCCTTATATCGAAATAACGTTTGAAAATTGTAAACAAGAAAATTTTTATTGAAACACTTCACAATTTTCATATTGCAATATTATGCTACCAAATTTTAATATTTCATTTCTAAATAAGTAATACATTTTTTTTTATATATTATATAATTAATCATTTATTATGTTCAACATAATCCATTTTGTTTCCACTCCCCTAGAAAAGAATACATCTTTTAAAATCAAGCATAATAACTTAATAATTTCGCAAACTTTTCTAAAGTTTCATCCACCCCATCGTTGTGCGTTCTCTAGAATATTTCGCTAAAGCGCAACCCCTTCGACGACATTTATTATTGCAAACTTTCGTCGCCAACGACGACGACATTCGTATTTTACGACTTTTTTTATGATCTCCTCACGGTTGTAATTTTAATATTTTTATTCCCTTAGTCCTACGTGATGCGAGCGTTCATTCCTTTTATTATACATTCGAAAGAGTGAACGTTTTTAAAAGACGTCAATTTTTTTTTTTTGAATAATATTTACCGAACAACGAAGTATTACGTAGTGCGGATCCGTCTTAAACTTGGATCGTTTTTTTTTTACTTTTTTCCCCTATTTTCTATTTAATGAAAGTCTCTGCCGAAATGCATCGGGAGCTACTCAATTTTCGTTTCGATTTTCATATAAAAATCTAATCACGTTTACATAACGCTCGACGGCTTTTCGTTAAGTTAAATTTGAGACCCCGAGGCTTATATATATATATATATATTTATATGATATTGATTGGCTTTAGATAGGGGTGACAAAATATTTAGTTTACTTCACTCGTATCCATTTTTTTATTTCTTCAATATTATTATCGAAAAATTATATAAAATGATACCTCATATCCGACACGTCGTTATTTGAATCGATACAATTTTACGACGTATACCAGTCGAGCCTAGAAACGTTATAGCAGTGCTTTATCATTGCTCTAATCGGCACACATTATGTCAAATAAGTATTATCGTCCGTGCTCATTCTGACATGGAAACCACCCCGATGTCCAGGTACACAATATATGTATAATGATGCATGCACGAAGGTGATGATGGGGTACTTCGCACCGGACGAAGACAATAAACGATTTCTGGATCGTGCCCGCCTATAATAGATCGTCGTTAAGATGCGAACACGGGTAGAATGTGGTCCAACATCGTCGCCGATCTCGCATTAGACCTCAATTTACTATTTCCGTGGACCCGTATTTTGTGTGATGGGAGTCCGTGGAGTCCAAAACTCCATAACAATTACCGACACCGCCTCTTTATAAATGTTCTTTCTTTGCGCGTATCGATCAAAATATTTCGTTTGCTTTTTATTATTGTGAATAATCGAAAATTATATACTTTTTTTATATATATATATTCAATATCGATGTTGTTGTTTATTATTATTATTATTATTACGAGTACATTTATTTTATCGTACCTTTTTAAACCCTCTCTTACCACGGCGAATCTAAATATGTTCGTAGATTAGACAGGGTTGTTGGAATGTTTTTGTTTAATTTTATATTTTAAATTGTTTAATATATTAATCATATATCCTATGAAGGATGAGGTTTCTCTTTTAAAATTTAAAATACTTATATTTTTTTTAATATAGAGTCATCATTTTTACGCTCCACTTCCAAATATATTGATTTTTTTTCGAAAAAAATAATGTATATATTGAATAATCAACTATTGAATTTATTTACATTTTCCAAACATTATTACATTCTAGTTAGTAATCCGAAAATATCAATTTGATTTAATTAAAAATATTTTGATATCTAAAATTTTATAATTGAAATAAATGTCTTAATATTATGTATAGATATAAAAATGATCCATTTAAATAAAAAAAATATATAATATGTATACTAAATAAATACTATTACAAAACATTATTGTTACAATCTTAGATATTGTAGATTAATCCAGTGATTTCATATTGTATATTAATCTTCAAATGTCAAATATAGAACTCATACGTATCGATCAACGATTATACGAATTCTGAATCGCACAAGTGCTTTCTAATAACCCTGTAGATAGATCCCGTCGCGCGGTTCTTCCTTCCTTTTTGAATATTTCATCTCCCTAGATGCTTGCTTAATTTTCTCCAGCTCATTTTTTCTCCCCCCCCCCCCGTCAACAGTTAAAAGAAATATTCACACAATAAAAATAACACGCGTATATAAATATTTAATTTTTATTATTATTCGTATGAAATAACGTTCGATATATATATTAAATTGATGTTTTTTACTGTGACAAATTGTGTATACAAAATATTTGTATCGTTATCATTAATAAACACGTAATATATAAGGAAATATGTGTTTATTTTTATAAGATATATATATATATATATATATATATATATATATATATATATATATATATATGTGTGTGTGTGTGTTGCATTAGATAGACTATATAATTCGGTAGGAAAATTGAGAGGGAGCTTTTATCTGGTGCAGAAAAATATTTATGTTGGTTATACGGAAAATGCGACGACGTTAAATAAACGTTTGTCGCAATCCACTTACTCCGTCGTTAAACGAAGGGGGTGACACGGCCGAGTTTCTTTCGGTATATTAATCTAATTTAGAATCGTGTCAACCCTGTTTTTTTCCCGTTGTTGTTATCTTCTCATTTTATATATATATATTCGCTTAGCGATCCACCTTATATATATATATATATATATATATATATATATATATATATATATATATAAACGATCTTAATATTGCTTAAGATTCGTGTCTATTAAAAAGTGTGTCTATTAAATTAAATGTTCATCTAATAATCATGCTATTATGCACTTTGTAATATTTTATGTTTATTTATAAATATTAATTTGCGATGAAATATATATATATAACAAAAATGTATTTAGTATTCATATAACTATGTAAATAAAAAAATAAAAGTATTATAAACGAAATGTAAAATAAATCGAATCATAAATATTTATTATATAATTTAAAGTAATAAAAAAACAATTATTTTTTTATCGAATTGAATTTAAAAATAAAAAAAAATTACTTCAAAAATTAAATAAATGAAAAATAATGCGTGAGACCGTCGTCGTCGCGCGTCGGCGCTAGCATTTTATATATAATATGATCAAAATATTACATACTATTAATGAAAATAGATAAATATTTTCATACATAAGAACAATATTATAGCAATTTTCCCAAAAATAATAAACATCCTTATCCCAAAAATTCGTGTAAACTTAACTTTTTGAATATATTTTAACCTGTATATATAATACTTTTTTTACGCCTAAAAACCGTAACTTTCACGGCGAAAGTTCGCCGTTGTTGCAATTCTTCCCGACCGCAAATTCGCCCTTCGTCTTCTATGCGGCGATATTTACATTATTTTTGCGGTGTAAATATCGTAAAACCGCTTCTATATATGCATTTTACATAATAATTCTTATAAACAATGGCTATTCTAGTCGTATTTTTTTTTACATGTACCGGCTGTTTCGCATGATTATATTATATTGTATTATAATAACCGCTTTTCAAAGATCAATAGCTGGCTAGCTAGCTGACTATCTAGCGCAAAGTTTAGCTATCCTAGAATAACACGATTCTGAGAATTCAGCTCAATAATAATAATAATAATAATAACTCATCATGTTTATTCAGAATTGTGCTGAATTTAAGGGCAACACGTGCTAAGTTTAATGTCCTTCATTCATATGTGATTCAAATTCTATATAATATTTAAATATAACACTGTGATCAAAAAGTAAGGTGAATTTGTTTATAAAATATAAATTCTTTATTTATTTTTCCAAATCAATTTCATCCCCTTCAAAGTAATCCTCGTTCGATAAAACGCATTTTTGCCAACTCTTTTTCCAGTTCTTAAAACAGTCAGAATAGTCTTTTTCCGATATAACTTTCAAGACCTATTTGGATTCGGTTTTTTTCTCCTCAATCGTGCCAAAATGGCATTGGCTTTTTGAGTTTGCCGAATAGGCAGAAGTCGCACGGAGCCAAATCAGGCGAATACAGTGGTTGCGAAACGATATGAGTCAAATTTTGTGCATTATCATGAAGTAGGAACCAAACCAAGAGTTGTAAAAACACGTGTAAATTAAACCAAGAAAAATAATTACAATATACCTGCCTTCCTAGTACCCGGGAGTTTTAAATGACAATTTCACTCTACTTTTTATTCACAGTAATATATAATATTAGTGTGGAAAACTTGTATTTTATTCAGCAATTTCCTGTTTTAATTTTTCTTCAGAAATAATCTCATTACTCGTCTGCCCTTATATAGAATATCGTTTAATATAGCGGATGATATTCTTAAATGAAAACATTATCAACGCTCGTGTAAAACAAGTACGCGATATGCACTTTAAAATTACCCGATAAGCGTTCATTATATAATCCCGTGAATAATTGATAGGTGTATGATAAAAGGTGTGCATCTGCGGTGGTCGTGTAGTTAGAAAATGATTATAATAATATTTCATATATCATGAATTGATCGATGTATGATCTGCTATTAAATTATTACTGTGAACCTTCCGGTTATAAAATATTAATAAATTCTAATCTTGATCATGAACGCTCTTGAGTATCAGAGGATAGTTTATTTTTTTTTTAAAATGTGAATTATATTTTTTTTATAAATAAATATAATTTTTTGCTATATAATTGAATTCACTTACCTACATTGAGATGTTCAAAATGTAAGTGTTCAAAATCAAATTTTGTTTGAATTTACAAAACCAATGTTTCAATATATATTATATAAATGATTGGTGATGATGTGTCAATGTTTTCAGAAACGCATAATATATGTGAAGGTTGGACGTAGAGCTAACGACTCGTGATCACTTTAAATGACTTTAATTGAAGTGCCATTGTATTAATTTAATTTATTATATAAATTTAAATATATTAAAATTTGTATAATTTACTTATTGGTCCAAAATAGATACGAACAACATTATATGATCATATTTTGAAGAAAAAAAAATTGAAATTAAATTCAATATTATGACAGTAGCCAGACGCAATAACTAAGGTCAAAAATATATATATCTCGTTCTGAACCATAACCCTTATTACAAATTCGTTTTTCTTCTTTTTAAAATGCAGCATTTCCCAAATATTTTTCACGGAAAACCGACTAGACTACTGCATTCGCTTGGCCATAGTCCAAGTAACCAATGGATTTATTGGTCTTTTTAACGGAGACCCGTTGCACTTGTGCAAAAATCACAGTTCCTGTGGCGCATCTTTTTCAGAAAGATTTCATTTCGTTTTCATATATACTCTTCTACTGTTTCCACCATTTTTATACCACTTTTTCTTTTATATATTCTATTCGTACACAGCTTTAATGTGAACGTGTTCGAGTGGACATTCGGTATATGCGATTGTATATTTGCACTTAACGCTTGATGCACAATTTACTACTAGACTGGCAAAAAGTCAAAAAAGCAAACGACAAGACAAGACCCAATGTCTGCAATATTTCAGTTCAAGTTGTTGAGCTTGAACTTGACTGCTCGCTATACTGATTTTATACGATCGTTATATAAAATTAATAGTGCAATGAAAGTGGACCGTGGAAAAATCGAAAGTGCTTATTAAACTGTACACGATCAAAAAAAAAAAAAAAAACAAATATCAACATTGTGACATCATCGTATAATTTATTTCGTCATCTGATCGATATAATTATGAATATTCAAGCTCTCAGTATCAGGATTGTCAGCTTTTCCATGTGCCTGTTGCTCGCTATGAAATTAGTTCGAGTGTTACGATTTTGCGCAAAGTGCGCACGTGCGTTACACGACTCTCATAACAAACACCATATATCAAGAAAGTATATTTCTTATATTAAAATTCGGCATATTCCCCGTACGCCTTTGGAATAAATAAAACGGATATCTAGAGTGGCGTCTCGTGAGGACGAATAAATAATATTTAATAAAACGAAACAGTGAGACGTTTGAGAAGCAAGTGTTTAATAGCTTTTTTCTTTAATGTGAAAAATTATTTTATGAGTCAGCTCATCATAATTTTTACCACCCCGTAGATTTATTTCCTCTTCAAACAACGCTCCCTTCGAAAATTGCGTTTTCTTTATATCGATTTATTTGATTTTTTTTATTTTTATTTCGAACGTTAAAATGCAATAAGTCGAAAACGGATTTAACTTCCAAAAAAAAAGAAAAAAAATTGAAAAAATAAAATAAAATAAAATGAAGTGAAGTGAAGTAAGCGAGATCGAATCGAAATCGAGCCCCACAAAGGAACATAAAAAGTCTATTTAGACATTCGACTAAGTGCACTCGAATAAATTTAGCCAGGAATCACAGTTGGTTAATTTGCCGCCAGTTTCTCTTGTCCGTTTGTCTGTCTCCATAAATGAGAAGAACGCTTTTCTTTGTTCGTCGCTGCGAGCCACCGTTGAGGAATCGCCAATGATGTCATGCATAATCCTACCGTTTTGGCACAATAGCCATAATTAACGGATATCTGGCGAATTTCGGTAATTGCATTGGTTATCGAATAATAATTCCTGATCAGATTCTACCAGATGCGATTATTTGCTTATTACGAAATAATTATTATATATATTTATTATATACCTTCTAATTGGACTTTCTCAGATATCGTCCTTTTAAATTCCAGATGAATTAAGATAAATTCTATCCTAAAGATAAAGTGCACATAAATATATGATAAAATACAAATCATTACAAATAAAAAAATGAGAACTATTAATACAGCCTTATATATAAAATAGCTGAACAAATATTTCCCCTATAATTCGAGGTTTAAAATCCAATAAATACGACTTTCCTAGTAAAAACATCTGATCTCATATTAAATAATTCACTATCACGATTGTGTTAACCCATTAACGTCCTAATTATTTTACACTACGTCTCGCATATATTGTACAGGACAACCTCTAATTGCATGCTGCGTTAATGGATCTTAATGGACGAACGGTCCTAAGACGAAAACTCTCGACACTATTAATGGGTCAAAAAAAAAAAAAATATATATATATATATATATATATATATATATATATATATGAAAAATTCGAATCTCTTTTTATAATTTTAATGCATTTCCGTACAAATGATGCCATCTAAAAGATACTTTTTAAACGTCTAGAGTTCAAATTGATAGCCGAACCAATGATTACATTAATCAAAATATACTTTAATCCATCAAATATATATGTAATCTAAAGATAATGTTAATGTATTATAAAATTATAACAGATTATTTAAATTTATTTTATTATTATATAAGAGATAGACCACTTATCTGCTCATAATAAACTTCCGTTGGTAATTTTAATAGAATTATGGCAATCACTTAACTCAAAGTGCCTAAATGGTTGCTTATAGCTTTTAAACGTGATTAATATTATATATTCTACCTCTAAAAATTTTTATTGATATTTATTTTATTTTATATATATATATATATATATATATATATATATATATATATATATATATATATATATATATATATATATATAATTCTAAAATGGAAGTTTAGGAATAGAAGGCTTTACTCTCACGAGACATTGATGGTTCCGATTAAAGGACTTTTAGTATAAATTATTGAACATTTCGTCAAGTTCAAAGCCCTATCGTCCGTGTTGGTCGCTTCACGTCCTTCAGGATGTCTCACTTCATATCCAGATTCGAGCCGGTAATTGGTCACGTTCGGTCCATAATAAGGGAATGTCGCCTGATCCGAACGACGTCTCATTTATTCTTCGGGAAACCCTTCGAAAATTTAAGCGAAAGCTGTCGACAAACACATTGTTATATTATACATAATATATTTTGTGGATCCTTGAATGGTGGTTCAGGGTGCGAATTTATACTCCATGGACACGCCCTACTTATTTTCGCCTTTATTATTTCTACATTAACACGCACGCACTCACACACACAACATAACAATTTCGAGTAACATCATCAGCATTCTAAGCTTTGCTACATTTTATTTAATTTTAAGAATTCAAATTATTGAAAAAAAAAAACAATTATATGTTTTAAATATATCTGTACTAAAATATTTATATACAAATTCAATTTTTTATGATATTTCTTATTTAAAATATGTCCGATCCATGTTTTTAACTTTTTTATTTTACATCTTGCCCGCCCTTTGTTGTGAACCGTGAGCTTCCGTTACTTTCAGAGATGATGCTCGAAGCTCTCCTCATCGTCAGATCTTAATTATTATTCTTTCAAAGCTCTCTCTCTCTCTCTCTCACTCTCTCGTTCGCGTTGAATAAATTTGAATCGCAATCCGGTTACTGCGATGCTTCAGTTCCGCAAATCCGATGTCATGAACAGTTCTAATTACCTGGACGGATAATTCGTCTTGTTCTTATCTTTCGAACGTCTTTCTGTTGCAGCTTACATCATTAGCAGATCTGTCCAGTTTTAATTAACTCGGTTTTCGACTTGCATATCGTTTTTCTTCTTGATATCGATTGTTGTATTTCGCAACATTTACGGGTCCAATCCGTTTTAATTATCCGAAGAAAATGATACGGCCGTTTTTACCACAGCTAAATTAAATTTTCAAGCTAGATCTGACTTCTCGTAATAGAACCTGCATATATATATATATTTGTAATTGAATTCTACCTTGAATTTAAATTAATGTTCTCAGAGCGGAATCCTTCTGAGTCGTGAGCTTAGTGCTTTAAATCTCATTAGTTTCCGCATAGATCCACTTCTGTTCATCTTACCCCTCGTTTTCTTCCATTATGATTGATTCAAAAGCGCAGCTTCACAAATAACCTCATTTTTCAATGCAAACCATGATTATTTTCCTTAATACCGACTTGGACATCTATATTATTGCTCGAGTTGTGATAAATTGTAATACAATATTATATGAATATAAATAAAGTCTTGTTTAATTATCCATAAGAGCGTATGTATTAACGTATTATTTGAACAAAAACTTTGCATAATCACTATCACTTTTATCAACGAATATAGCATCAATTCCATTCATCATCATGTCTCCGACATATTCTCTGCAATAAACTGAATTAATATATTTTATTTCAGCCGTACGCAAAATTAAATTCCTTCTCGTATATATTTGTCCGCAATATTACAGGACTCGTATGTGGCATAAACCATGATGCATATCCTCGTATAAATATTTATCATACGAGCGAAGAATACGTCGGACAAGCACAGCTCGCATACAACTCTGATTCAAATTTATTATAAAGACAGTCTCGTTTTTTGCTTTTGCTACTTCGGCATCACAGGAAGAACGCCTTCCTTGTATTATCTGAATCGTGATAAGCTAAATAGCTTTGTTTATGCATCCCGTTCTTGCTCACGCACAACAAATATCCATCACTGGTAACTCAGGTACCTGAACCATTAAAAAAGAGGACGAACGGAATCTCCTCAGGATTGCTGGAGGTGGTTGGTGGCTATGGGAATGGAATGCACTCTTATACCACTTGTTTATATTTATTTATATATATACATTACTCTTCTATATTATTTATCAACACTTCACTTCGATTGCATTGCAGTAAAAATATGTTGTGTTTCTATTAATCTAACCTTATTTGCAAGCATTGATAACTATTATCTCTTGATAAGGAATATAGTGAGACCTCACTATATATACATATATATATATATGTATTACCAATATTAATTTATCATAACTATTTTTCTCAAATATTCAAAATAATAAAAACCATTTTAAATCAATTCAACATATTTTAATATTAAAAATGTATACTTTTCTACTGAACTAAATAAAATTATTAATTTTTTAGCGGTTCATATTTTACAAACGAGCCGTTATATCGTTCATATTATTGTGCAATCAGTCAAAACGGTGTCCCACTGTACAATTACACGCCGTCAAATGCGATACGTATTGATGTTTAGTTTCGTCAAATATCGATAATCTGATACACGATATAATGTTAAATAAATTTTCAACGCGAAAAAATGTTCGATGGTCAGATTCTGTATTTTGTAAGTGAAACACTTTATACTCATCCTATATATATATATATATATATATATATATATATATATATATATATATATATACTGATTCGTGTATGAATATGTGTGTGCATATCGCATTTTTATAGTTATTATTATGATCATGTGAACGTCTTTCAATCTGTTCGGTGCGTTCATTCGTTCAATTGAATTAAGCGTGTCATTGAAAATCCCATTTGAAAAGACTTATTATATACTCTTCATCCATCGAATGGGGTTCCATTTCGTGCTCTACGTCGTCGACACGATTTTATGCACTTAATTCCTATTAAAATTAATTGACCGTGTCGTATTGGATCGCTTTTTGTGAACCGAAGTTAATCTCCTTTTTTTTTTACACTTTCCTTTCAGCTGAAGGGAACCTGTCAGCTTTCGCACTGCGCAAGGAGCATTACCACTGCAATACCGATTTAACTGCGGATATATTTTTGGCAGACACCAGGTAAACTTAAATATATACATATATTGAAATATTTAGATAAATTAATTTTCCATTCATCTACAAAAGTACAATCTAACAATATATATGTAACTTATTATTATATAGATATATAGAATTCATTGTATAAAATTTATATATATATATATATATATATATATATATATATATATATATATATATATATATAATATTTCCATCTTTTCCAATTCCAGATTTTCCCCTATTCTTTGTTTTCCCAAGTCATCCGCTTTATCTTCATTTCCTGGAATTTGAAAACGACGACTGTTTTTTTTAAACGTCGTAAATCACTTGTTAAATAGATAAGGTCTACACTCAAAGATTGTACATTAATCCTATTTTGAATTCAGATATATATATACGATATAAATCTATATATATATATATACATATAAGACTAATAAACCGATGCTATCTCCAGTTATAAATTTTAATTATTTCTCATCCATTTGGTGAATTCAACTCTCACAACTGCCTACGCGTGTGACATTTCCCCATTGACCTCTTTTATTAATGCGTCATATTACAGACCAAAATGCTTGAGGGACTTATACGATTTGGCTGGAAGAGTGTCGCCTGGTCCTCCGGGAAGTCCTGCAGGATCTACGACTCGTCGTTCGCCTCCATTGCTTTGCACTCCGGTGCTTGGAGCTCGACAGAGAAAATTACGTGAAAAAGTCGACGTCGACATCGAAACGAGAAAGGTAATATTTGGTCATTTTTTAAAACGTCTATAAAATTTATATACAAATTGTAAAATTTTCACTATAAAAATTTCCGAATAACATATTTGAATATGATGAAAGGTTATTTAAAATTGTGACAATGTAATTTTTGCACTGATTCAGCACATTCATTAATAAGGGAGCGAAACCGTGTAAAATATGCACATTTTGTTAAAGGAATAAACTGAATGCATTTTTTTTATTTTGAATGCAAAGATGAATGATACTTGAACCGTTTGTTCGTGACCGACTATAAAGGACGAGTAAATTCTTTAGAGATTTAACGACTAAGTTTTTCTACTGAGCACACCACTGCCGTGGAACCGGTTTCCTTTTTCATCAAAGAGAGCCGATGTTCGTTCGACTCGTGATTCCAATGGATATATTATTCTTCTTTCCAAGTCAACTTCCTACTTGTTGTTTGGTGTACCATTCTTTTATTATTATTATTATTTATTTATTTTTGTTTAATTCCATTATACCCTTCCCAATATCAGTCCACTTGTACCACTCGAACGACCGGTTGCCATATAAGGATGTTAAAGATTGACTCTGTAATCCGGTCTTTATTTATCACGTACCGTTGATTAGATCCGTGTAGTTTATTTATTTTTTTTCTACATAGTTAACAATTGTTAATTGTTTCAATTGAATTTCAGCCGGCTGTTATTGATGAACTGCGCAAATGGACATCGTCTGAGGCATTAGGCGATATGACTGTGCTACCAGGTATGGGAGCTAAAATAACAGCCAACATCACTCTGGCCAATGAAGATGTTTCAGATGGTGGCGGTTTTAGTTCTGGAGATGAAGAACCTCTAGATCATAAATTACCTAGTCCTGAAGAACAATTGTTTGTCATAGCCAATAAGTATATAATCTTTTTTTTTTAATATTATAAATATAATATATTGAGTAATATCGATTCTAATATGAATTTATATTTTGTAGATTTTATCCAGAGATTGTACCAATCGATACGTCTGGCCGAGGTTTTGACAGGATGTGCTCCTCGAGGAAGTCTCTCTTGCACGTCGACGCAACGTGTGATGTGTCGCAAAACATCGATTCTCAAACGGTTAAAAGGAGAACCCGGTCGAGAAAACCACGCGGTAAAAGACGAAATACAATAACAGGCACAGATCAAAAAGAAATTAGAGATGCAATTGCAGGGTAAGCTTGTTAGCGGCTTCATAGACGTCACTAGAGTATTAAAAAAAAAATAGGGCTTAAAACTAAAGATATCCGAAAATGTACCAAATCACTGTCGTTTCATTATTTTCTTATTGATGTCACTTCATGTGTATGTACATTTCTAGCACTCATAATTTGTGATTATTTTTATTTTATATTTTATTTTTTATGAACGAACTGGTTCTTAATCGTTAGTTTTTAGCCCTTTACCTATAATTACACTTGCATATACGCGAACAACACCACAAAAGTTATAAAAGAAAGCTTTGCACTTAACGTGTGTGGTATGTTTGCTTGTATAATCCAATATAATTTCAATAATATCATAACTTTTTTTTGAGCACGATCAAGCATCATAAAACTTTTGATACTAAATTTTGAATGTAATGATCACATTTTTTTTAATTATGTCCATATCAATTTGTACAGTTTTTTTTCTGATATTTTGTTCAAAGTTATAAATCGATTTATTATTACAGTCGATATTATCGTTATATTGTAAATATAAACGATTGATGTGTTTAATGTGAATATTGAGATTACTATTTATTTATTTTTTATTATTATATTTGAAAGAAATCAATCATTTATATTGCAATTTTAAGTGTTTCTAAACTAATTTGGCTTCTGTGATTATAGATGTTAGATCCCTATACTAATTTCCTTTGATGTGTTTGCCTCAGGGATGCCTCTAGCCCTGTGGATGAACCAGAGAGTCCTGACTCAGGTGCTGTTATACGCTCACATTCCAGTGACTTGCTCAAGAAAAGTCCATCGTCGGATGTTCAAAACAAAAAGTCGCACTTTAACACATTACGTCAATGGGGACGCAGCCGACTTCGTCTTATAAGTCGCTCGCCGAGCGATTGTAGGGATTCATCAAAGACAGACAAGGCTAAAGCAAAATCACCGACGACAGTTCAAGATATTGATGATGTCAATCTCTATGAAACTGTCACAATGAGAAGGCGAAAGAATTCTAATAATAAACAGCAGGAAAGAAAGATTTCTCACGAAAGAAATAATTCCTATTCCTCTTCCGAGAAAAGCATGGGACTACCCATTTCCATTCCTATGTCCAGTGCAATCGCCGTAAAGTTACGCGAAGTTAGCTCCGTTGGAAGACGACGTCGCACAGCACAAAGCACAAGTGGACCCCTAAAAGAAGAACCCCATTCATCAAGTGGAAACTGGTCTGCTAGCTCTGAATCTGGTAGAACAAGTATTGGATCTGAAATTACTTCAACAACTGCGGCACCTAAGAGTACAACATCAGCTGCAACTTCCAGTAATTCTTTGAATGTACCTCACGGTCCTCCGAGTTCAATTGTCAGTAGACGCAGGTTTCTTAATACATCAGGATCTGGCAGTGTTACGAGCGAAGGAACTCTTACTCCAGACATTATACATGATTTTCATGATGACATGGAAACTAGTTCAGAATTCTCCTGTGATACTGAAGGATATTATACATCTTTTCATATGGATTCTGGTTTAAAAACTTTAAAAGAAGAAGAAATTAGTTTACCTATAACTCCTCTTCACACTACGAATACATTTTCCAGTTCATCTGGTAATCAGACTACGTCAACAGCAGAGAGCGAATATGAACTATTTGGAAAGGGCTCAACTAGTACAACAACTAGTTCAGCAGGCACCGTTTGTACAACACTTTTGGCTGCTGGTAGTGATCGTTCTCTTGTTTCTGGACCAACAGTACCAGAAAGAAAAAGTTCTCTTTCAAAACTCAATAAAAGTCGCAGCAGTTCTGGAAGTTCTTCGATTAATCTTGAAAGAAGTTTTTCAAATAGTACAACTGGCTCGAATTCTGATCGTACAGGAACTATTAAAAGAAATACAGCATGTAAGAATAATAAAATTTCCCTTCCTTTATCGCTTGATACCACATCTCATTCTCAAACACAAAAAATAGATAATCAAAATCTACAAACAGGGACTCAAGAAACTGTTGTAGCTGTTGTTCACGAAATACAAACTCCTACTATTATTAACACAGGAGCCGAATCTCCAGATTCTGGACATAACACTTCTAGTTCTCCAATAGATGATTCAGTATCCAGTGCTCACGGTGGTAAATTAAGTTGTTCAGAAATGGATTATTCTGAATCGTCAGACTTAGAAGGCGTCGATAGAATTGAAAGAATTAGAGTTAAAACTACTATCAATAGTTCAAGAATACCTTCAATGTGTGTCATAACTCCTAACAATTCAGATGATGAGAGTGTTAAAAGTGTTAAGCAGGATTCCAACGAGAATGATTCGTGTGTTTCTAAAAGTAAAACTAGTGATTCTGTAGATAAAGAGAGTAATGAATATAAAACTAGAATATCCAGTAGACCGAAATTAGAACTTCCTCCACATGAAACTGATTTAGATACAATTGTTTTTAACGATGAAGTTTCAAATTATGATAATATTTGCATTAATAATAAGAACATAAATTCGAAAGTAGTCACTGAAAATAAAACTTCTGATGTAAAATCTTTAGAAAATAATTTACAAAGTAATATTAAAACTAAAAAATCCAGTGTTCCAAAATCGTTCTTACCATTAAATAATTTTATGTGTAGATTAAAAGAAGTATTCCCTCAAAAATTATCTATGAAAAAATCGCATGCTAAAGATGTTCCGACTACAGAAGATATGTATAACGATAATGGAGAATATGTGACTATTGCCGATGTTAGAAACAATAATCAGAAGGTCAATATCAATAACACCAGCGGAGTATATTATTCTAATGATGTAGTGAAACGCAATTTGCAAACTGTTCTTTCTGGTAAACTTCAAGAAACTGAATATGTATCTTTAAACGAACTACCATCGAATATATCAGCCGAAAATGTTGACGTATTATCTTCAAACGATAATAATGATACATTAAATGCCAATGATTCTTTAAGACGCTATGGTGCAAGAGTAACTTTAGATTCAAGCGGTAAAGTTATTTTCTCATCAGATAGTTTGAAGAGACGTAAAGGAGCCCACACTACATTCGAACCGGGACCATTCGTGAAAGACGTGTCTGATGCCAACAACACGGATGAATGTGACTCCACAGATTCAAGCAAGACTTTAGTTGCTCCAGAAAACCTTTCATCCATAAACAGAACCCCTATCCATCCTTCATCACCGTCCAGAAATAAGAATTCTCCCACTTCACCAGTTTCTAGTGTTCGACCACTGTCACCACAATTTGGAAAAGTTATAATACGAGCACCAAACGTAAACTCAAAGATTAACACACCCACTTCTGAAGTAGTCAGGATGCCACCTTCAAATATTGTAACACCTACTAATATTGTGAGACCTATGTCACCGCGAACGGTGACTAAAGGGGCTTACGTTAACATCCAAGACGCTGAGGGTATCAGCCTTTCACCGGCAAAAGACAATAATCAAGGTAAGAAACAAAATGGAGAAATGGGTTCAAGATTGTCAAATTGTGCCTGTAAAAGTATTGATCTAAATTCCTGTCCATATTGTTCATTTAGAAATCACACAGATCCATCATTACACTCATTGACAAATATTCCATCCGTGTCTAAAGGCACGGAATACTGTAAATCCAAACAAAACGGTAAGAGTGCCGAAATATTAAAAATGTTCACATCGAAAAATAATAGTTTACAACTAGATTGTGAAAATTCTTTCAATAAAGATAGTCCATCTAAATTGTCGGCTTTTTCTAAAGCCATGGTTAATCTTTTGAACGATGGTAAATTTGACGTTTCCAATAATATAAGACGAGTTAAACGTAGCGATAGTTACAAAATGGCCAATTCCCCTTTAATGCCGATAAAAAAATTGCTGAACGTCGATAATTTCAGCTTGACCAATAAAAATACTAAATCCATCGAACAAATAGAATCCGAAATTGCCGCCGATTTGTTGAGAGACAAAATCAATTATCCGTCGACGGTTTCGCCCAAAATGTCCGCCAAAATGTTTCTCAACAGCGAACTGAATAATATTCAATTCAAGTTTGCGGACGACTTGGACAAAAATGAACCCCTCTCACTAGAAATAATAAACGACGAATTCGATAGCAAATTGTCACAATTGTCTCTGAGTCCGCATAGTAATTCTCTATACAGTCATCCTAGAAATTATGTTAACACTCGATATGACAGTGACAATGATAAATTAGAAGACATATTAGATTCTGATAACGAAGAGCCCGTACCCCGTCTTCAGACGTGCACTTATTTCCCATCTCCAAATAAAGTCACAATGCCCAATGATCATTTACAACATAGAGCGAAGATTTTATCAATATCGAACAATTTTGACACTGAAATCTGGTGATGGAATCCACAATATCACTAACTGTGTATATATATATATATATATTTGGTTATTTTTCGGTTTTGGCTTGCCTACAGCGGAGTGCTTTTATACAAAGATATCGTATTTTCTATACTATATCTTTGTATTTAAAAAAAATGGTGTTGAAGGGGGCTGTGGTTTTAATGGTTTTAAAAAAAAATATGCCTATAATAATATTCTAATATTTTGGTGACTTTATTATAAATATATCATGATTTTGACAATATTAAATCGACATTCGTGGATTCAAAAAGGTCGATTTTATTTAAAAATCTATTAAACAAATAAAAAATGTAAATAATAAATTAATATATAAATATATATATATAATATAAACATAATAATCGATTTCTACCTTCATAAACTTTGTAAATATGTAAGGGGCACAAAATGTAAAAATATAATTTTAATAATCAATTATGATTTACAGTGAACATTTGTATATTTATATTAAAAAAGAACCATAACATTGACTTAACACGTTAGCGCCCAGCATTTTTAATACTCTTTACACTCGTTTTATTTTACACATTATTTTTTTATTTTAAATTTGAGTTTTTTTGAATGTCGCCATTAAGACTCACCGAGTGCAAAGGGTTAAAAAGGCAAAATCGCCGGGCATTAATATGTTAGAAGAATCCTTCGAATTTTATTGTACAATTTTTTTTATTCCTACATGTAAATTTTTTTATATAAAGTACTATTTTATTTTTTTGATATTTTTATATGCACTTAAAACGCATGATGCATTTTTTTTTTGTTTTTTCTGTACTGCCACAGCATTGAGAAGATATCAGCAATTAATTAAATTAATATGTAAGTGCATGATGTTTGTTTTGTTTTTTTTTAATATGCATTTTTATAATATTTTATAAGTGTTATTCCTATATTTTTTTTCTGTGTTGTAAAAAAAACCTCGTCTGTTTGTGTGTGCGTGTGTTTGCTAACTAAAAAAAAATGTTAATAAAAACATATAAATCCATATTACAAAATAATTTTAGTCAATGTTTTTGCATTTTTATTTTTGCCTTGTGCACCTTTTATTTATTTATTTTGTGTAACGCATGTCATCCAAGCTTTGAACAACGCATCTTAAAATCCATGGGATTTATCACATATTTTTGGTATAGGTGTCTTCTATTTGTTTTCCTATATTAATTAATATATCGATAATTATTTATGCAAAATTATTTTTATATAGGCAATTTCCAACTTATGCATTATTTATGTTACACAAATACAATTTACATACCACACTAAATACTATTATTGTATTTAAATTTTTATTTTATCTTCTATTTTAATTTAGGATTAATTAAGAAATGAACTTGGTAAGATATCTGTCTTCTTATTTTTCTTTCCTTATATAAACAACATAACCTATAAACAACATAATCTCTATTATTGTAGTATTCTCATTAAATTTAAAGAACTTTCTTTTATTCAGTTTATTCTTCAACTCCTAAAAAAGTATTTTACATCTTCATATTATCAAGAAAATGATCTAATATAGGATTCTTTCAAATTATCCGTGATATATTCAATTTTAACTTTATCTTTTCTAGTGAATCCCGTCATCTACCTGCGCATCCTCTTCTTTGTTGTATGGTATTTCCACTCTTGAGTCTTCGTTGTTGCTTAAATTCTACTATATAGAGAAGATTCTATATGTAAGACGCTTTCTTATATTTGTCTTTCAGTCACAGATGATTCTGTTCACCAATTCACATTCAAATCGAGCACTTTTATTCTGTTTATTAAATCAACATCATCGATAATAAAATATCAGGTATTTGATGAAATGTGAAAATTTCAAAACTATTCACACTTCATAATCGCTCACACTTTCAACTTATTTTCTATATAGTTTATTTCTGTTTTATTACATCAATAAAATATCATGCATCAAAATATACAAGTTCAATTCGCAAATCTCTTTGTATAATAATTGAACATTGAATATATATTACGATTTCAATGAAACATATCAAATAATAATATTATAATAGTCGTTACCAAATATGGTATTCTTGCCATATGAACCCGTTAAGTTTTGTTATTGTCGTGACTCATTTAATCTAATGCTGATGTTAGTACTTTTCTCACAGATTGTATAACTTTCAACATTCAAAATTTCACATAAGTTGGGAACGACCTGTATGCATATATTATTCAGATAAAAAAAACACATCACTAATAGAATTATGTAAATATTAGAAGGTGCCTATATTTCTTACCTATTTATAATCTTTCCTAACCTCAATTCAACAATATAAAAATTGCTACTACTTCAAATATAGCTAAATAATTTATCATTAATTTCAAAGGGAGAATTTTAACATTGATTCATATACAATAATTAAAAAATGACATGCAGATTTGATGTAATGGCAAATTCCCGAATCCTCATCATCATTACACATCCTAATCAACTGATTATTATTTTTTTTTTTTTTTTTTGTTATAATAATTTTAATATTTAACCTGTCTCACAAAAAAAATCAAATCCTTTCACAATAGTGCTATAACGAATATTATCATTCATGCACGTTCATAAAGATAATGCACATTCGTAAATAAGAGATATCTTCCATTGATGATGCACTTCATGAAGAGGTAGTGTATGTTTTAATTTATATATATATATATATATATTCATATATATTAGTAGTGATTTGTGTGTTATTATAATTATTTATTGTGTATGAGATCACAACTTTAAATTTATTTCACTGTATTATGTCTTGTCTATATTTATAATTTTATAATTTAAATATCTTTATTCTATCACAGTGATTCTTAGCTCTTTTATTTTCATAAATAAATACTCTTTTTTTACGATTTGTAAACATGATGAACATATTATAATTGCACTGTAATTATATACACGTTTATATAGAGCATGTTTAATGTATTGTTATTTTTTCATAATTTATAAAATATAAATAAATTTAATTTAAATATATTTATTAGTGGTGTTGCTAAAATGATAAGATTTTTCATATATTTAAATCATGTAAGCCATTTATAGGTTTATTTTTATGTATTATATTTACAATAACTAGTTACTGAAGATCGCCATTAATTCAATGCCATCGATTAAATATATTTCATATAAATAACATTTTTATATAATTAATAATAATATACAATAAATAATAAAAATCATGAATCATTTATTTCATGGAATGACAAATTTTCACAATAAACCAGTAGTACCATATTATATTACATTATGAAGTACAGATTTGTTTTTATGTTTTATTGCTGGTTTATTATTTGTATTTTGAATGATAAATTTCTTATTCATTTTGATTAGATATTTTTCTTATATAAAATTATTTTTATTATGATGTTTTCTTTATTTTTTTTTATAATTTTAATATATATTTTCTAAAGAAAAAATGAGCAAAAATATTTTTATGTAATTTCTTAGGATTGATTAATCTGTTTTCTTTATCAATTGCATATACTAGTATTTATTAGAAAAAAATAACAATGATAAATTTCAAATGAATTGTGCACTAATCGATATCTAAATCTTTTATTTTCAAAATATTTGCAGAACTACGAATTATATTATAAAATTGAGAATGTTGAGAATCACTGAATTCGACTTATTCATTATAAGATGAATCATTCAGAAACCATTTACAGTCATTCTTGTGGTAGAGTTGGATTGAGTGCACGCGGTTTGTGCTTTGATCCCATATTTAAAACGTATAAAAAAATCATTTAAATTATAAAAAAATACATTATTAATCAATATATTTATATATTATAATTATTCATATTTATATTTTTATTTTTATAGAAATTGAAAATTATATTTTTTCCATATAATTTATCCGTATTCTTCGATCAATATATTTTATATGTGTTTATTGATTATTTTGTATTTTTTTCAGACTTTCAACGTTCAGCTGATCAACCGCTCAAACCAAATTGTGGTTATCCTGCGCAAACTTCGACGCCTTCCATTGTCGGCATGCAGTTAAAGATTCCGCAAACGGTTAATTTAAACAGTCTTCAGAAGTGTTCGGTGCAAAACAATAATGTTATCTCATCGGCAACATCTGCTCCTTCGTCGTCGTGCAGCGTCGTTAAGCCGACATATTGGACGCTGCAACATGGAAAGTCCAATTTTAATACGATCGGCGATAGAATGTGTCGTTCACCAACGCTCAGCCTGAACGAAAAGATACAAAGTGAACAGTTTGCTCCAAAATCGCCTTACAATTATACTTCAAACGTTATGGCATCTGAAATATCCAACGCTCATCAAGAATTTAGAACGTCAATCTCTGATCAAAACATGCAGGAAAATGTAATGTATCGTCAACATCTGGAATCCATACCAAATATGAATGGAAAATCTTATGATTATGTATTTAATTCGACTCCAAAATCTGGTATATATGATACTAATTCGCTTAAAATATCACCAATTACTGCTTCTCACAATATATCAAATTTTCAAACTTCAACTCCAACATTGAACACCAATAATAATAATAATATTGGAACCAATATTGTTACATCTCCAGTAAAATCTACAATGTCTAATGAAGAATTGTATGCTGTTATTCATAAGAGTAAAAAGAAAATGAACATAAAAAGTCCACCATTGGACAGAGCAGTATCGCCCGCTTTGTCCTCAACCAGCTTATCGCCCGTTAGTTCAGAAAGTTCAATACCTGGTAGACTGACACCGAGTAAAATGCCAGAAACTGGCTATTTAACCGACGCCAGGAATAGACATAGCTGGTCACCTAATGTTCAAGAAAAATTGTCTCCGTTAGAAAGCAGGGCATTTGAATCGAAATATGATAATTATCAGCGACAAAATTGGGCGTGTTCCGACCGTTTGGGCCCCGCACCTCAGACATCGAGATTAGATTTTAAGAAATTATTGCTGCAGCACGGTGTTAAATTGAATTTGCACGGCACAAGTAAATCGTCTTCTAAGATATCGGCCGTAGAAAGACTGCGATTATCTAAAGAAGCCGGTAATATAGCACCAAATTCCAATCAAAATTTATCAAATATTAACATATTAGATTTAAGCGGATCACCGAAGACGTACACTCATCGTAGAGTCATTAGAAATAATGTTTTATCGCCGTCGTCTCCGTCGAGAACGAATTTACTGCTGAAAGAAAATAAAAATACTCCAAAAATTTTACTATCACCAAAGACTCAATGGCGATTTTCAAGTCCGAGATCTGACGTTTTGTCATCGCCTATACCGGAAGCATTTAATGAAGATGAAAGTCCAAATAGTTCCATAGAAAAAGACACTGAACAATTGATTAAAGAATTTTCATCTTTTCAAACCAATCTATCTTCAAAACTAGCTCCTCAAAAGCAAGGTGCTAACGTCAAAAGAAATCTCATTCCAGTGATAAAAGAAAACATAACATCGGACACAGATCAATCAAAAAATAATAATAAAATGGAAACCGACATAACACCGTTGAATAATAATATTTCAATTAAAAATGAAGAAAGTAATTGTACAAATATGCATTGTAATAATACAACGGATAAACAATACACAATATTACCAGATAAACAATATGCTGTATCGCCAGGAAAACTATCAAGAGCAGAATTAATTCAAGCGCAAAAAGCTCAATTTTTAGCTCAAAGTCCACCAATAAACGCTTTACCCGCCGTCAATAGCTTTAATAGAAATTCTCTAAGATTGAATAATCAAATAATCAGTTCATCACCGCTAAGAAGTTCGCATGCATCAGATATTCAAAATAAACCACCGTCTCCACCGACGCTTGAAACCGCATTATGATACCGTTTCTGAGGGTATCTTCGCAGTATTTTTAGCCGTTCATATATTTTAAAGGATTAATAAAATATGGTGTATAATGAATAATGTTTTTTTTCCAATATATATAATATATATATATATATATATATATATATATATATATATATATACATATACATATATATATATATATATATATATATATTCATATACATATATATATATATATATATATATATATATATATATATATATATATATATATATATGATAGAATGTATGATGAGGTATTTAACGATGAATTTGTGATCCACTGTTTTTTAATAATTCCGCTTGAATAGTTAAGCTTTTTGAATACTTTTTATGAAACGTTTATGATTATGCAATAGTTGAAAACTATGACGAATTTTAAATAATAAATTGTGATTATGACAGCGCCTTAAAAGTCTTAATATATTATTCGAAAAATTATGTTAACTTCGTACATTTCCTCGTTCATATTTGTATAATTTATATATATTATATATATTGTAATTTGTTATTATTAGATAGCTAGTCTGATACACTTTGTACTTATAAGTGACTTTTTTCTTATTTATATATATATACATATATTATTATAAATATATATATATATATGAACATATATTAATAAACATTTACTAAATTGCTGTACCACTGTTTCGGAGCCAAATTATTTATTTTAACTTATTTTTTTCTTTCTTATAATTTCAGATTGTTTTTCTATTGTATTGTTTTTTTTTCATCCCATTTCTTTTTTTTATTATTATTATTTATTTAACAAATAAAATAATGAGTATTTTCTTCATTTCTACTTATTTATTCAACCTGTTTAATTGAAAATTAAAAACAATGTACTGAAAATTGAGCACAATGCTTTCACACATTTATCTTGATAAAAGAAGTAATGTATTAACATTTATTTAAATAATGAATCTGATTTCAAAATTTATTCGTTTCCTTAATAACGTGTTAATTTACATTACACACACACACACACACACACACACATATATATATATATATATATATATACACTAAACAAACAGAACTAGTATTAGTTTTATGTGAAAATATTAATTTTATAAATATAGATCTCAGCAACATTGTCACATTTTAAATTAATGCTAACCGAAGAGTAGAAATAATATATTTCTATTTTGTATTCGTAATATTTCAATTATCGTCTGCGTATAATTAAAAGCAGTTTTTATTTTAATATCGAATGGGTATTATTTAAAGCGTGTTTTGTTAAACCGGTTATTTACATAATTTTAAAATAAGTTCTTTTCTTATCGTTCTAAATTACATTTTAAATAACAGACTAAGAATATTATAACGATACGAAGCAAAAAATATTCCACTATTCATAAATGTTCAATAAATTGAAAAAGAGATATGCAAACGCTGAACGAATACGATCTTCGTCCACGCTTTATAAACTAATAAAACAAAAAAGTGAGTATAAAAATCATACTTTATTTTATTATTTATTTTAACTTATAAACTATTTTATCTTAAACTTACACCTAGACATGTAGGGCTATAGTAATATTTTGACTTTCATAATCGACAATTATGACGTAATAAAATCTATTGAAAAGATATTCTCGTTCCCTTGCGACCGTATAATTAATCAAAAGTAATAAAGATAAATAAAACACTCATCTCAATGGTGAATCGAGTAAACGAAGAAAGATATTCTTAAAAATAGTTTCATGTCAGATTAAAAAAAAATAACTGTCGAAATTAATTTGTTTTTTTTTTGAAATTCAAATGGCAATCTTGTCATTCGAAGACGGAACACAAAGAAGGTAAAGATTTTATACTAAATAAGTCCAAAACGCACAATTCGAAATTTAATAAACCTCGCTCTATAAGAATTATTGCGTAGTTTTGGCTGGAGGTCCGTTCATAATCGGCGGTCGCATAGGAGTGGCCATAGGTCCCATCGGACCCATCATGGGGCCCATGGGACCCATCAGCGTTCCCTTGGGACCCATCATCGGCCTCATCATTGGCGGCATCGAAATCGCTCCGTGGGGTCCCATCAAGAACGGAGGATGTTGAGGCATTCCTCCCAAAGGCGGCGGCGGCGGAAGAACGCCCGGCGGAGGTCCGGAGAGAGTACCGGTTGCGGCACCGGGAGCGGATCCGGGCGGTCCCGGAGGCCCTCCCGGTCGCGGAGGACCGCCCAAAGCCGCCGGAGGAGGTACCGCGGCTCCTTTCGCGAAGGGATTCTGAGATATTTTACCGGCTTTGAAGGCGGCAGTCGTCGCATCGATCAAATGCTGGGCTTGCTCTTCCATCCATTTCTGGTAGTAGAATTTAACGTTATCTTTGTGCTTCCGACCGGTGCAATGCGTTTTTCGAACGCTCGGCGAATCGTGAGTTAAATACGTATCGCAATAATCGCAATAATACTTCGGCATCTTCTCGATTCGATCACATAAAGCTCGCGAAGTGAAACGTTCGGAACGCGCCCGCTTATAGGTTACGCCGAAATGACAGCTACAGCCTAAACGCGATAATTTGCGCCTAACGTTAATACCATTTGTCATGCAATAAATTAACACATATTTCATAGAAAATCTTTTTTAAAAAAAAAAAGTTCATAGAAAAAATATAATAAATTTCTAAATTAATATTTTTCACATTATAATTTTTATTGATCGATTTTATACATAATGATTAATAACTTCTCATACAATATTCTTATGGTACTTTATTTTTATTGTGCGTTTGAAACTTATAATGAATATATATTTTAAAGAGTATAATTTATTCAATAGTAAAACTTTAATTTTCTTACATTTAAACAAATCATTTAAAAACGTCATTATTTAAGTTACGTAAAATTTATAGTTTTTAATTAGATATTAAATATTCATTTTTTTGTTTAAAAAGTTATAATTTATCTTCCCGGAGCGTTGCGTCATGTATTCCTCGATATTAATTTTCAAGACAAATCCCCTTTATTCTTTTTTTAAATAAAATATACAAACTCGTAAACGTGTGCTCTAAATTTAATAAATTTGATTTTAACGGGAACATAACTGATATTTACGTTTATGTATTAAATTTGTAAACTCATTATATTTACTTTTAATGTATACTTTTTATCTTTAAATTTTAATTAAATTTGTTTTTATTTCATCATAAATTAGTCATATTGTTATATATATTTTTTATTTGAATAACTAATCATAATTAAAAATAAAAGATTTCATTTTTAAATTAAGAAGTTTATTAAGATTTTGGAAACTTTAAATTAAAGTTTGAATTCGATTCTACGCTTTTTATTTGAAATTATAAAATATGTCTATGAATATTAAAATAAATGTTTTTGTAAAATTACAATTTATTTTTAATAGCATAAATGAAGATAAACTGGCGATGTGGCGAAAAGGAGTCGACGATGTTGACGAACGCGGGAAATCTCGCTAGTGGTCTATTGGCCACGCGCACGTGCGTTCGCGTTTCAGGGGGGCGCTTCGTCGGCCCGCTTCGTGTCGCGCCGCGCGCATGTCCATGATGAAGTACGTTCTGGTGACCGGCGGCGTCATCTCCGGCATCGGGAAAGGCGTCATCGCCAGCTCCCTCGGCACCATACTCAAGAGCTGCGGCATTCCGGTCACCTCGATCAAGATCGACCCCTACATCAACATCGACGCTGGCACTTTTTCGCCCTACGAACACGGTAAGCTCGCCTTCGTTTTATATTAACGTTTCTTTAACGTCGTCCGACCTTCCGCTTATAAATATTCGCCGCCAATGCCGCGGAAGCCATATTTGTCTCGCGCGAGCCGCAATTCGTAAAAATGCGACACGCGCTTTGTGCAATATTAAAAAGTCGATTCGTATAAATAAAATCGATCCCGCGATTTGCGACGTTACGGCGAAACCGACGGACGTTCGACGGCGTATCGCGCAAACGTCCAATCTACGATTCGTCGTAGCTTTCTTCACCATGTGTTCGGCGCCGCAAAATTTTTGGCCACAAGTGGGCGCTTTTCGCGACCGTGACCGTTACCTTGCATCGATCGAGCCATCTGCGCAATTTCGTCTGCCGCCAATTTTTGAATTTTTCATTTTTTTTTTAATATTTTACGTGTCGAAATCGTTTGACGCGCAAATATCGGATGCGTGTATCGATTCCGCTTTTTTTTATTATTTTTTTTCGTTTTGCCGCCATCTTTAAAGTTTTTTTCACCGCGCGGTCTTTAATATATGTATATATATTTCCAATTAATATGGCCGCCTATATGCGTTTCGTTTCCAAAATATCTATAAATTCGTTTAACCGTAGAATCGATATCAAATTTATTTCGGAAATTTATACAAAAAATAGAATATAATATAAATAGATTTATATAAATTTAAAACAGAATATGCGCGCCTATTGCCATGTAGACTAAATTTTATTCATCTAAAGAGATCGATATTCATTCCTATGTTGCGTAAATATAGATAATAATTTAAGAAATATATAACTTTTTCTAACATTTTTTTTACATTAATGATACATATATAAAATATTTCCACCGATTTCTATAAAAGACAGAATTAATTACTACAAAAATTAACACTGCGTATATTAATTTTAAACTCGTGTCGTTCGTTAATATAAATTTAAACGAAAATAACTATAACGACTTCAATTATATTTTTACAGATTAATTTTTATTCTAAATTACACTATATTTCTTAAAAACGGAAATATTTTCGTGAAAATGATTAATTTTCTAGAATTTTAAAATAAACCTTTAATTACGCGCGAGAATCAATTTTTTATGTAATAAAACAAAATTCGACAAGTTTCTTCGTTGTAATTTTACAATGGAAACGGCATTTAAAATATTTGAAAACGAGTTTTTTTGTTGTATATTAATTTAACCGTTTGGCATCATAAACGAGTTCAAACCTGTCAGCGACAACCTAAATTAACCAAAATCATATGTTCCAGTTGATTTTATGTAAATATGCGCAGCTTTATTGAGTATTAATTATTAAATGTAATTTAAAATATGTTTAATGTAATTTCATATTTTATAATTAATACATTATATACAATTTTTTGGTTACAGATATTAATTTCATTTTAAAATATGTACAAAGAAATTTAATTTTAATCGTTTTCCATTTTCATCGATTATTTCGAATTTCAATGTAACATTTAATCGTATATAATTTAGTATAGTAAATATAAATTTATACTTTGGCATTGATATATGTGGCTCACGTGAAAGTGTACTGAAAAAAAATCGCATTAATGCTAGATTCTGCTAAGAGAAATTGTCTTTCAAAACATCTTTGTGTATGTAAAATAAAATTAAAACTATAAATCTATTTTTCATTCAAATCTATATATTTTCGCCTAAATTATTCTAAGTTTTAACTGGATAAACTAAAGTTTTATTATTTCTTTTCTAACAAATTTTTCATACGATAAATTAGTTTTTTTTATAATTTTAAAACACGTTTTTTTTGGTAAATTGCTTATATATTATGTAAGTATTTTTAACAAATATATTTGACATATTCATAATATTTGTTATTATCAAAAATTGCATTATATTTTCTTGATAATTCATTTGTAGTGGCTTTTCTATCTAATTTTTGAATGTTGTCTAGACGACTCCTTTCACTGGGTTTCACCTTTTTTGTATATTCAATTGAAGAAAATTAATTACTTAATGTGGCTGATAAATATATGTTATTCTCTTTATTATTAGTGAAAATACAAAAATATATTTATATTTTTAGTAGTATAAAAATGAATACAATTATTCTTTGAATCTTTATGAGCGAGAAGAAAATTATATAATACTTACAAAACCTGATTTTACCAATAAGTTTAAATTATAATAATTGCTTAAAACCATTTAACTTTTTTACATTTGATACTTGTTCAGAAAAAAATAGCATATTTTTTTTTCGATATTTATAAAAATATTTTACGAATTCTTTGATAATGAAATTCATAAATGTAAATCTATTAGCAAAGGATTTATGAAATTTTATTATATATGTAATATCAAAAAAACGATAGGTCTCTACATACAAATTAAATTCCATAAAATTAGAACTTCTTGTATTTAATATTTAAAAAAAATATTTTTTTTACTATAAAGATATGTTTTCAAAATGTTTTTATTACATATGATACTATTAAAAAATATTTTAATAATATCTTGTATGATTTTGTATGTGCAAACAAAAATTAAAGAAATATTTAAAATTGGAATAGATTCAGCTTTCATTTGATCCTTTTTCTTGTTTATTAGTCTTTATCGTATATTTTGCTTAATATTTATTCTGCTTTATCAAAGCTTGTACAATATTTGTGTTTGTCGATATCAAATTAAACACGTGGTATTTTATATAGGTTGGTATCGCAAATTATTAACATAATTATTTGTTGTTTTCGATATAGATGATCTAATCTTTTTTATTATTATTGTACAAGTTGTAATAAACTGTGCATGAATTTAGGTCTAACCTTTTTTTATATTAATATCAGCAAATATTGTAAAGATAATAAATATCTTATAGAATTAAATATTGCAGTGTATAGTTTTTAACGCAACCTTGAAATATTTATTTGACACAGATAGAACATAATGTAATTTTTGTATATATAAGATAATTACATAAAAAAAAGTTTTTTCTCTTATTTTATTGTTTTAATATCGAAATTATATATTTGATTCTTCTTGTTACTATGTAATAGATTTTGTATACAATTCTTTTTTACATATATTATTGAAGAGTTTTCTTTCATAATCAAAAATCAAATGTGATACTTAAGATATATTGAAAATCCATGACGTTTGAATATTAAATATTTGACCATGTGAAAAATAAATCATTGATGGATTTCGAAAGAGACTAAAGTCTACATATCATTCCTTTGTTGGCACACAAACGATTATGTTTTTTATTGTATTGTCGGTTTTTATAAGTAATAATCAGATGACCTATTAAATTCAATTAAATAGTTCCCTTTCTATAACTATAAATTATATAATAATATCACATTTAATTTTTTTATAATTTTCATTGTATATTTCTAAATCTCACTTCAATTAAATACAACAAAATTTATCAATTTTTGAACATATATTCTAACACAATAATTAAATAATATGTCTATGTTTATTATTGGATTGAATTTGTAACAAAATTTAAAATTTAGATTTTTCATCTTGTACTCAAAATGCTTTATTACAATACTTAATTGTGTTGGAGAATATTATATATTTTATAAAACGATGTTATATGTAAATAGAAAATTAAAATTTATAAATAATATCGTAAACCTCTAAACCCTTCACCCATTGTTGCACATTAAGCGAATACAATATTATTAAACTATATCTCTCAGGTGTTCTTTCCTTCTATAACACAGTTTTAAATTAATTAAATGTTAATTTATGTGATATTTAAAGTTTCAATATAATAGGTTATGAGTTTGTCGTGTTATAAGAAAATCATTTGTATTTTAAGATGCATAGTAGAAATTTATTTATAATTTTTACTCTCGTACGCAAATAGTTTAGCTAAAAATGTTTCAATCTCATAATTGATGCGTAAATGTACTTTGTATGCAATGTAACGTCATAGTTTTTATTTAAATGTTTAGGTAATATTTATTATATCTTTTTTTATTACATCATAGTCATGTGATTTTTACCCGTAGTTAATTTTTGATTAATTATTATGTGCAAGGATAAAGCATTATATTAAGTAGTGTTTTTATTACTCTATTTGTTGGAATACAATTCCATTACATTAATTTTATTTATTAACTATCTGATGACTATGTATTGAATTCCATTATTTTTTATAGAATAAATTTATAGGGGTTTATTGAATTAAATTAATTACTATAACATATAATATCAATTAGAATATGTTTGTTTATTTTTATATACATATTTATTATAATTACTAAAGTTTACGTGACATCAATTATTCATTATTGTAGTCATACTTGGAATTCAATTTGTTTTATTCTAATAGAATCTGAATATCTCTACATAACTTTAATTCTTTATTTTTTGAAAATTATTGTAATGTTTGATATTTGCAAAAATGAGTAATATAAATTATTTAAGTAGTAATATAAATATTTTTTTTTATCATAGGGAATCTATTGTATTTTAATAATTTTATTTATAGGAGAAGTATATGTACTTGACGATGGCGGCGAAGTCGATTTGGATCTTGGAAATTACGAAAGATTCCTCGATATCACATTACACCAGGACAATAATATCACTACTGGGAAAATATACCAGCAAGTCATTAGTCGTGAAAGGAAAGGGGATTATCTAGGAAAAACAGTACAAGGTAAACGAAATATTTACATAGTTTCTATTTTTAACTATAAGATATGTAACATTTATAAATGTATAGATAAGAGAACTTATGTATACAATTTTAATTATTACATCTATTTTTAGTCATATTTTTAATTAACTTTTATTTACTTGTTTGGCTAATTTTAGTCGTTCCACATATCACTGACGCCATACAAGAATGGGTAAATCGTGTGGCACATGTGCCTGTTTGCGGTAATGAAATACCAAAAGTATGCATTGTCGAATTGGGAGGTACAATTGGCGATATCGAAGGTATGCCCTTCGTTGAAGCGTTTCGTCAGTTCCAGTTTAGAGTTAATAGAGAGAATTTCTGCTGTGTCCATGTATCACTCGTTCCACAGGTGATTATTCTTTTCCTTGTTTGTCGCATAAAAAATAAGGTCGTGCTCAATGTCGTTTTTAGTATAAATTGGTCTTTATTGTAATTCAATGTCCCTATACTATGACCTACAAAATAATTATTTGATCTAATAACAGCTTTATTTCTAGTAACTATCAGAACATATATTTTTTTTAATATTTACTTTTAGCCAAAATCTACTGGAGAACCAAAAACAAAGCCTACTCAGTCGTCAGTGAGGGAATTGCGAGGCTTAGGGCTGTCTCCAGATCTTATTGTTTGTAGATCGGAAAACCCTGTAGGATTGGCTGTTAAAGAAAAAATCTCTAATTTCTGTCATGTAGCTCCAGAACAAGTAAATATTTCAGTTTTTTCTTATGTCGTACATTAATTTTATTATTTATTTTTAAAAATCAAATTTGTTTTCTTATATAGGTTATATGTATACATGATCTTTCGTCGCTGTATCACGTACCTCTAGTTATGGAATCCCAAGGTGTTGTTCAATTTTTATCTGACAGATTACATTTGAACATAGCAACACCTAGGCCTAGCAAGTAATTTACAAAATTTATTTACTTATGGCATATCTAAATTAAACTTATGTACAAAAGTTGAATGCTTTATTTTAGATTTATGCAAAAATGGCGTGATTTAGCTAAACGTGTAGATTCATTAAGAAAAGAAGTTAATATATCAATCGTAGGAAAATATACAAAACTTGAAGACTCTTATGCAAGCATTGCTAAAGCTTTACAACACGCTTCTATTGCAGCAGGTTATAAATTAAAAATTAAATATATAGAAGCAGCTAATTTAGAAAAGCAAATGAAACTTGATAATCCCGTTTTGTTCTATGAGGCTTGGCAGAATCTTTGCAAAAGCGAGTAAGTATTTGGTTATATGAATTTTTGCTGATATTTTTTATAATTAGTTAATCTTATTTTAATTTTCTTTAAGTGGTGTTGTTATACCTGGCGGTTTTGGTCAAAGGGGAATGGAAGGCAAAATTGAAGCATGCCAATGGTGCAGAGAATCGTTAAAGCCAATGTTAGGCATATGTTTAGGTTTACAGGCTAGTGTCATAGAATTCTCCAGAAACGTATTAGGTTTAAAAGAAGCTAATACTACAGAAATAGATCCAAATTGTAAACATCCATTAGTCATAGATATGCCTGAACATCATCCTGGTATAATGGGCGGCACGATGAGACTTGGAAAGCGCACCACTAATTTAAAACCCAGTGTTATACGTATGTATTTATAATTTTTGTGTTCACTATATTAGGTAGAAAGTTGTTCATTGTTTTTTCTTTCATTTAGGTCAGTTATATGGCAATAAAGATTCCATTGATGAACGTCATAGACATCGTTATGAAGTAAATCCTGAATATGTTCCACAACTAGAAAAGGCTGGATTCAAATTTGTAGGTTAGTAAATGAATGTTTTAAATCTGTTTCAAATTTAGATTAGATTTTGTTAAATATTGAATATATATATATATATATATATATATATATATATATATATATATATATATATATATATATATTTAATTCCAGGCATAGATACTACAGGAACTAGAATGGAAATATCCACTATCGAAGAACACCCATATTATGTAGCTGTTCAATATCATCCAGAATATCTTTCTAGGCCATTATCTCCTAGTCCACCATTTTTAGGGCTAGTTTTAGCATCTGTTGGAAAATTAAATTCATACTTATCTAAAGGTTGTCGTCTTAGTCCTAGGAATCAATCTGATGCTAGTTCAGGTAATTATTGCACTGGTGTTTTTGTGTTATTTTGTAAATCTTGTTTTTAAACATAATTATTAAATTTTTAGACGAGGAGGATCTTAGACTTAACAATTTAAAGTTAACCAATGGTTCTATTAAACCTGTATGTAATGGCGTAGCAAAAGAGGTAAATGGTATAGTAGAAATTAATGGTGTAACAAAAGAAGTAGTTGAAAATGGTTTTTAATTAACTAAATGTGAATTTATTATGTATTAGGAATAGGAATTATGTACTTAGATGTTTAGATTAGATATTGATTTATGAAAAAAATGACAACTATCGCTTAATTATTTGATATCCATATATTTCGGCATATATTATATTTTAATAAGATTAAATCTTGGTAGTCGAAATATTATATCAAATATTATTTTTGTTGTGATGAATATCACAAAATATATAGCGCTTTTAATTCGATAGACTTAAAACATTGGTTCCCAAAACGCATTGTAGTTTCCAAGATTATGACATGGATTATACGAAAAGCGAATTTGTCAAGTAATAGAATGATTGAAAAATGAATTTGAATTGTATGCGAATCTAGTTATTTTTTATGAAATGGAATATAATAAAAAATAATATTTCAATTATAATATGTAACTCAAATGTTAAGTAATTTTGGGGACCATTGATAAAAAAATATAATAAACATTTCTTTTATAAGACTAGTAAAAAAAATACTATGTTTTTATACTAATTTTATGATTTATTTTGTTGTTTCTGGCTCCAAATATTAAATAATTGATTTTTCGAATAATAAGCACCATTTTAAAATATTGATATGACACTTATTTTTAATACCTGCTAAGGAATTATATTTCAATTATATTGTACTTTATGCTAGTTATATTAATCTGTTGCTTTACCTTTCGTTTCATTTTTTGTGGTATAAAAACTACGAACTGGAGAATCCGCTCAGATATCCATATAAATTGACAGTCAATTTTTTAATTTGTTATTCTCTCTCCGAAGAAGATACTGATTTCCAGACTTATTCATCTTTTTTATATATTGCTTATTTTCAATGAGAATTTATTTTTAAAATAAAATGCTTTTAACTGCCAGAATGATGTGCAAAAAACGTCAGATCATTTTTGGTCAGCCAACGAGTGTAGATCGTTCGTGTTTTACAAACTACAAACAAGTTGAAATTTGCGAGTAGTGCACTTTTAATTCGAACTGTAGTTTTGAGGATAAGTCTGGAAAACTATGAAAGGGTTAAATTTTGTAAAGTTATTTTGAGAATTTCAGATAGAAGTTCCATTTTTTTTAACGAAAAAATAAGTGAAACGAAAGGTTAAAGATTCTACTTGTGGATTTATTTTTGTGTTAAAATTGATTCACTTTAAAAATAATATAGGTGCTGGATGTCACAAGAGTGTTTATATTCACATATGAATATTACTTAGATTCTATTATATACAATTTTTTCATATGTAGTAACTCTTGATGACACCTCTTATTGTGAAACATAATATTATTGCTGTGTATTATTATAATAAAGAAATATTAGAATTTTTAGCGCAAAACACCTGTGAATGACCAATAATAGTATTGTCAATATTTCAATTTCTTTGGAATATCAATATTATTATTGGTTATATATTATATGAAGTCTAATTATAGTGATTTAATAATAATAAAGCTAATATGAAAATGTTGAAAGTGTCCTGTCGTACACAAATATTATTTTCTTGATTTATTACATCACGAAAGGGATGTCTTTTAACGATTTTCATTTTTCCTGTGATAATTTTGTAAAGATTACTATTCAAACCGTTAACAACTTCGCTGACAGGTTTTTTTTAAACTATTAACTATCATGATTTTTCAGCTGGATACTTGTGTAGATTGTCATTATGAAACTATTTTACGTTCCTAACAAGTAAAACCAACAGCGAAAGTGTTAAGAATAACGCTATAGAACAGGTATAGCCAACGTATTTATAACGTTAAGTTATTCGAAGAATAAAGAGAAATATCGATTCTTGATGAAGATTATTAATTATTTTTGAATATTAAATATTACATGAAAAATAAATAAACACTATCGTTTATGTTGGCCATACTTACTCTAAAGCGATATATTTTTTATGTATTGCGTTAGAAAATAAATGAAAGTTATTTTCTATTAAAAAAAAGAAATTAACATTATTTAGTCCAGAGATTTATTTAAACGATTGTTTGATGAGAACGTTTTATTATCTGGATTGTATTTGTTTCAAATAATTGTAAAAGTTATGTTTTTTCAAATAACCCCAGTACTCGTGTTTTTAAACCTGGTGCTAATCTTAATTCGAATAGCCGTAACAATACTCTCTATATTTATTTCCTGTTAATATATATTCCCCATTATTTGACATTTATTTTATTAAGTTTTTTAATATCTCGACGTGAAACTAAATATCCTTGAATGATAGTAAATTTTATTATTGACATTTCATATATATATATATATATATTCTTTTTGTTGTATATTGTCTGTTAAATAACGAATTTTAACTAATTTTTTACGACACAATGAGTCTGACTGTGATAGTTTTGCAATAATAAAAGTGAAAATAACTTTTTTTTTAAGAAAAAAACTATTATCCAGGATGTCATTCGTGTGATTTTTATGGGTTTTATTTTTAAGATTTTCATTTAAAACATGTAAAATTAACGACATTTAATAATAATTTTGCGTTTGTTATATTTTATTTTGATTTATTGTGACCATAATAATAAATATATTTTTTCATTTTAATTTTATTTTTATTCTTCACCTTTTTGATTATATACAGATTAGTTATTTAGTAATTATTTTATGGAGGCATAGTTTTTAAATAATATCTAAAAATAATTACAGCAAGACCTCGTTTAACGCTTAATTTATATTTTGATAGCAGTTTCTTTGTTCCGTTTCACGTTTCCGCATTGTTTACCTCATTTAACACTTTCATTTAGCGCTGAAACTTAATAGAACGCATCCCTCGAATTTCTTTCGATGTGATATTTAGAATAATAAAAGAGATATTTTATAATAATATAATTTAATAAAACAATTACTACATTACTATTCTACACATTTGTCTTAATTTACATTATAGTAAAGTACCTTAAACTATAATTATAACAATAAATAAAAATTAGACAGTTTATGCGGTAAATATATATATATATATATATATATATATATATATATATATATATAATATTAATAGAAAAAAAATAAAATAACATTAACAAATTACGGCTCATTACAGTGGATGGATTTTACAAGTGATTCGTTTTTTTTTTATTTCATATAAACAATACATAATATAACAATTATTGATATTTAAGGTACTTAAAGGGTTATATTGTGAATATAAAGGCTTTGGCAAGTACATTGCTTCAATACATAAAAAATATAAACACATTACACTACAAAATACCTGTGTTTTTTTTCAATGTATGTATCGTAAATATAATACATATGTATGCATAAAAAAATAATGCATATTGAGATATTACAAATTTTCCTCACTAAGAATGTATAATATAGAATAAGGCAAATAGATACATATTTATCTATGTTTGATAAACGTTTTAAGTTATACAAATGTTAAATACCACAAAATATCGATATCGAAGGGAAAAATTTATTTATTTTATATATATATATATATATATATATATATATATATATATATATATATATATATATATATATATATTTATATATATATATATATATATATATATATATATATTTTTATCCAATTATGCTAAAAGTTTAATATGAACGATGGGCGGGGGGGGGAGCGAATGAAAATTAAATGAAAAAAATTTGACGTACATAACCAAAAATTTTTTTTTATTAATTTATTAATTACAAAATTAATTCATTATTTAAGTATTATCAGTTATAATAGCGTGCAATGTTTAAAAATTACACTTAATTGTGAGATATTTCTTTTTTTATGTAAATTTGTAATTATTATTTTTTTAATTGAAATTTTGATTAGTTTTATTGTTAACCAGGAGTCATTAAAATATAAACGATTTTAAATATTAATTTATTTCATTTTAACCATTTCAATATTAATAATATACCAGTTAGTGCAGTGTTCACAATTCGATTACACCAATGTCATCTACATACATATTGATTAGTCAGTTAAATGCAAAATATATAAAACAGCATTTATCATTTTACATCCAGAATTTCCAGTTGTAAAATGACATGCCATTGGTATAATTAAGTGTTAAACGCTGCGCCCACTAATGCGCTATCGTCATTGAAATGGTTAAACAAAAAGAAAAGTATCACAAAAAATATATAACTTTCAAACATTGCAATTTTGATTAACATCAGTTAAACGTACGCTTATTTTGGCAATAATCTTATTTAACACAAGCATAGCGCAATCGTTATTTTTAATAATTTAATTTGCTTTGGTGGACAATAATTATAAATAGAGAAGACAACACAACATAATACACAATTAATTATTTATAATACAAAATAGATCAATTAAAAAAAATACAGAGCATAAAATATGTACAGAAATATATATATACATATACAGCAGTATTCAATAAACAGCAGTAAAAGCATTAAAATGTTATATTAATAAATTACAAAAAAAATCAAATATAAAGATATCACTTGAAATATACTATTTAACTGCCATATACAGTAATGGAAGAATCTGTATGGCGCTGATACCTTAATGTGTTAAATTTATAGTATATAGTATTATTTCAAGTAATAATCAAATAATAATATTTATTCATGTAAGATGGCTTCTCGAACTACAAATGATTTAAATTTAAAATAAAACAATTACAATAGAGATTCAACACTTACTGTTATTATATTAAAAACTGCTGTATATAATACTGATTAAAATCAACAAGTATATTATTTTAAAGAAATCAAGTCAAAGATAAAAATATAATATCACCAAAAGCCAATAATGTTTAACGGCATATTTTTAAATTGTTTTGCGTTCAATTTCAATTAGCAAAATATATTATAATAGTAACCATGTATAAATTTATCTGTTAACAATTTCAATTTATAGAACTAATCATTCAGACGTGGATGCTTATGAATATTTTTTTTTAATTCTGAAGAATTGTTGTGAGAATAATATTTTTACTTTGTATTTACCAGTTAACCCTTTCACTGATGCGTACAATATAATATTTTGTTATTTTTAAGATCATTGGTAACTTTTATGTTATAAAATAATTTTAATATTCAACAATGATGATCATTATCATGAGAATGTTGAGATATTTACATTTTTTTTTTTTGAATAAAATGATAATTACACATCTTAATTTAATTATGTTAAAAATTAAACGAAAAATAATAGTGCTATATAATATGACTTTGAAATGAAATATTATAAAACATCCACGTCTCGATATCTTATATAGTTAACATATTGATTTTGATTAATATTACCATTGTATTTTATTTATTTTTTCACTAATACTGGAATGTGTAAATATGTATGTATGTCAACATTGATTGGTTTGTGCTTGCTTGGATTGGGTGAATCTCAATTCTGAGGTAAGAGTTCTTCTGGGTATTCCACTTATTTTATTATGATTCGATAAATTTATAGACGGAGGTAGGGATTTGTATCCACTATCCGAGGTATCATCAGTATCCGTCAAGTTACCATTAACATAACCATTTTTTTGCTTGTGATATCCGTTTGTATGACCATTTTTCATATCGCCGTTACTAAAACCGTTCAATAAATTACTATGAGATTTGTGATGTTTCGGAGAAAATTCTTTACCCTTCAACTGTGCACATTTAACGGTGGAATTTTCGATTTTGATCTCCGATGTCAACGTGTAATGATGACTGAAATTCTCTATGGATTTTGATCTGTGGTGCATAGTTTTGCTTTTTAACGACGTTTTACCATTCGTTATCGTTTCTCCGTTAAAATATTTGCTCGTGTTGTTGTTTTGTTTGTTTGCTATGGCCTGTAAATATTTTGTTCCCACTTTACAGTTGGTCTTCACATGCAAGGTGCCGTTGGCGGAAGGTTCTTTATCGTGATTTGATAGGCCGTTTCTGTTTAGTCTATTGATTTTATTGTCTGCAACAGTCTCACAATCACTACTCACTGGTGAATTTGCTACACTTAATGTCTTCGTGCAAGGTGTTGGGCTAATGGAAGACTGACGATGATCACTCGGTGACTGGATACTTCGACATGTCTCATTCCAACTAACGAAAAAAACAATAATATCAATTCATAGTAATATATATATATATATATATATATATATATATATATATATATATATATATATATATAACTCAATATATAGAAAATTAATACATTATTTGTGTGACCTACATTTAAAGTGTTAAAATCTAAACAATCCAAAGACATCGAATAGAAACTCTAATCAACTCACCCTTATTTCCTGTTTTAGTGCCGCATGTAACATAAAAAACATCCATAACGGAAATCATCAGCTTTGTTATATGGCTCGAATTTAAAATAAAAAAAAATAACTCAAAATACTCAATCAAATAAACAAATAAATTAAAACTCCATCAAAAGCGAGCACATACTCTACTTTAATTAACGTGTCTGTTTAATTAAATGTATTAAATTAAATATTTTATATCCGATTCCTTCTATAAGATATAAATATTTACTATATTTATATATATATATATATTTTTTAAAGATAAAAATCGAAATAAAATTATCACTTTTGCCATTATTCAGTCTCTACATTTTTATCATTTTTTTTAAATACATATTTATCGGACGTCCTTTTTTTCAGCATTTCAGACATTATATATATTCATAAAATTAAATGTAGATACTGAATGATAACAATTCGTATCTTTCTTTCAATACACAAAGGCACTATATAATATAATATAATAGAATTGTGCGAGCTCTTTTGGACCTTAATCAATCAAATTTCACTTATTAATAATATATAATTGACTCCTAGATTATAAACATTTAACTAATGAAAAAAAATGAAAAATGTAATTTATAAAAATTAAAAATAAAATTTCATTTTATTTATCTAAATTCCATCATATTTATTACTATCGTAGATAAGTGTTATTTTATTAACTAGTTAACTGTTATAAAAAATACCGTTATATATATATATATATATATATATATATATATATATATATATATATATATTTAACAAAAATTTATATGAAATATTAAACAATTTTGAAATCCAGGAGTCAATTACATTCCATCTTGATAATAATTAATATATAAAAGCTTACACATTTCTGAATATTTTTTTGATGAAAACGACGAATAAAATGTGAAATATACAATAATATTTTTATAATATAAATATCACAAAGGAGAATATTACTTTCATCTTATATACTATAGTGACTATGTCCATCTTCAATTATAAAATATTGCATCATAGAATAAATATTATTTTTTTTTAATCAACATTCTACTTAGAAAATAAAACACAATATGTAATAAAATATGTGTCAATGAGTTACGTTTATCTTTTATGATTTTTAATCTTGAATTTTTTTTTTATGATTGTGTTCATTTAAATGATGTTAAAATGAATAAATTTCTTTTTGTTGTGAATGGATAGTCATTCGAATTTTTGAAAGCACACAAAGGCATCACAACAATCAAAAAAATTTTGATATATATAAATATATCATATTATTTTATAATAAATTAATGTGATTTATAGATTGTGATACGAATTTGATAGTTTCCATATTGATTTATATACTGTTTTTTTTTAGTTAACATTAATATTGTATTTTAATTAAACAATATATAGCATAAAATCAACGATAGAAAATATTAATTTATATATAACAATTTCACATTATATATGAAAAAGAGTAATTTTGGTTCAAATTATATATGTTAATTAAGCACTATCTGTAAACTAATCATTATAATAGGTAATATAATGATAAATGATTATTTTTAGATTCTTTGATCAATGATAATACTATAAAAAAAATGTTGCTCCAGGCAACCGCCATATTCACCAGATATAACTCCTAATATATATATTTTTAATTTATTAAATATCTTTTAATTAGTTATAATATATTCTAAAATCAAAACTAAACATCCACCGAATTCGCATCAACGTCTATAAATAATCTAAAATAATTTGCTTACAATAATTAACATAAATAAAATAATAATAATACGCTTTAATTTTGAGCATTGTTTTCTATCACAAAAATACTGAAATATTATTTAAAACAAAAAAACAAAATCAAAGGCGTATAATATGTATAAAATATATGCAGCAATCGTTTTGTGGGATAAAAAAATAATAATATTACTATGTGGGAAAATTTGCCGAATCACAGTAATTATAGCAAGTGTCACGATCCTTGAACGTATTAGTGGATTGATAAAACAGGTTCAACAAACACAAAAGATTAACAGAGCACAATAGACACACAGCCAGTAGGCAATCAAGCCACTGTACCTGATTCAGGGTATTGTGATTGCGATATCTTGGAAGCGATGGCCTATCTCCTAGATGAAAACTGCTCCGTCCGCATCGAAACCGTATTATCAATATTTTAATACAGTATTTTTCGTTTTTTTTTTTTTTAATATTTGTATGAATTTTGTAATCCAATTTTGTTTATCGACAAACAAGGCAGCGTGCACAACGTTATTTTTCATATAGTTAACCCTTCGATTGTATTTATTATGTACAAATTATGAATGATTAAATAAAAAAAAAGCGCCGTTTTATTATATATATATAAAAAAAATAATGAATAATATCTTGCAAATGCGATGAAAAAGCTATGATGATAATAATGATGATGATGATTTAGAAACAGAATAGATTGAACGAATCGAATGCACTGGAGAATTCGCTATATAAACAAGATAACTTGTTACTGAATAATTGAATAAGTTCGTTCGCAATGAAGCTATTCAAGATGTTCTTCACGGAAGGCATCCTGACGAACTGAATTCTGAAAGTGATTAGTGGTAGCACACTCGAATTTAGTTCTCGATCAATGTCCATTTGGGAATTTTGAGAAAATATTAAATCACAGTGTGGTAATGGAAAGCGATTTAGTAAATTACGAATGTAACAGTGCGCTCGTTCAATCAACCTAGAAATGATGAAAGAATCACAAATGAGTGCCAACCCAATATTTAAATGTGTTTTGCTCTTATAACATCAGAAGCATTCTATTATTATTTATAATAATTGATCCATTAATGACATCTTTATAATAATTATAAAATAAAATTCATTGCATTAAAGATTAGGTTAGGTTAGGTTAGGTTAAGGTTATAGAAATGAAATTAATATAATATTCTGAACATAAATTATACATTTTAGAATATATTATTAAAATTATATTTGTTAATTTGTATGATAAATAAAGATTTATCTAATTTATATTTATTGATATTTAATAGATGTCGTTAATAAAGTAAACTAGTAATAAAATGCTAGAATGTTATTTCTTTTTTTTTTTGCAACGGACACGCTATGGAAATGCTCAAAAATAAATAAAAAAAAAATTTACAAAATGAAAAGGCAAAATAAATAAAATGAATATTGTGATTTTTTTCTGTGAAATTAACTAACCTAACGATACTTCCGGGTGCAGGAACTTCTGAATTTAAACTATGTAATATGTTGCCTCCTTGTGACGTTGGTCTCAACTGAAATTTACATTACACGTTAACTACATGATACGTGAAATGAAATGAAAATGAATCAAAAGCCATTATTAAATAAATTTTAATACCCTTTCTGTTTGAGTCGCAACATTACACGTGTCTTCGTTGGAGTTGTTCGGTGCGCATTTACCATTCTGTGTGGTATTTTGTTCTGAATATTTGCTCATTTGCTGCTGTAAGAGTTTTACCATTCTTTCGCGTTCCTCTAATTGACTCTGTTATTATAAAATTGTATAAAAATTAAAAAAATAAAATAAAATCAAAACTTCCTTCGCTTGCATAGTGTTATGAAAATTGTTAGTGTGATAATAGCAATGATAAAATATGTGAAATTAATGACCTGTAAAAAGACGAGTTGCCTTCTAAGATCAGCCACTTCTTCATGAGGTGCCGGAGGCGGTGGAGGTGGAGACGCTTCGCCGAATTCGCCAAGTTTGAGAGACGGCCCGTTCTTCAGCGGATTTAATTCACGCTGGATATCCAACGGGTTGAGAGTTTCAGTCTGAAATATATTAAAAATATTTTATATATATATAAAATACGATTCATAATCAGCATAAAATTAATTATTCAATATGATAAAATAAAATATGATGATGTTAAAATAAATAAAAAAATAAACTATAATTACTTACCCTCATCATATTATGTCCCTCATCTGGCTGCAACGGGTTAATGAAAGGAAAAACGGCATACGGCAAAAAACGGAAAACAAAAAAAAATGAACAAAATGAAAACAAAAAATTAATAGTGTTAAGAATAACTAATGATGGATGAGAACGATTATAATATATAAATAAAAAAAAATATTAATAAAAAAAGATTTATATAATATATATTATTCTGAAAAAAAAATGACCTTCCTATTTCATATATAAAATTCAATAGTCTTTTTGTTTTCAGAAAAAATGTTAGTCAATATATTTCTAGTTCATGGTCAAAGTCGGAGAGAGCTGAATAAGCAGCTGCTTCCTTCCTCAACAAAATGTTGAACAATAAATAGTAAATAACTATAAAAAAAATACAAGTATATTATAATATTTTCTATATATATATATATATATATATATATATATATATATATATATATATATATATATTGTATTAATAAATATTATTTTTATAAATAATAAAAAAAAATATATATATAATCCTAGTAGCTAAGACCATGTTTTAATTCAATATATTATATGTTAGTAATGTTAATAAAATAAACGAATAATAAAAATATAATTAATTAATACTATAATAATAAAATATATATATGTATGTTTTAGTAATGAATATATAAAAAAATGGATATTAAAACAAATGGAGAAGTGGTATATATATATATATATATATATATATATATATATATATATATATATATATATATATAAATGTTGCCCTTATAATATTGAATTACCTCTTGTAAATCCCTTTTGAGCTTGAGCAGCATGGTTTTAATGTTGACAATATCGTGCAGCATCGATCCGTGTAAAGCTCTGTCGATTCTGACTGCATCGTCTGGTGTTCCACTGCCAGGTATTGATGCTGCAGTCGATGATGCCCGGCTGCCGTCGATCAATAGCGGTGATTCAGGTGTGCCGGCTCTTGAACGGGTCAGTAAACGACCGGTACGAACTGGTAATGCAGCTCTGCAACAATATAAACGATTTTTATTTAATATATTAAACTATAAAACATTATTTAATTAAATAAAAATTGAATTTTAAACTATTAAAGTCCACAACAGACATATTTATTGCACTTCTTTATATATTCACTAGGAAGAAAATATTATGTATTTAATTATAAAAAATTGATATACATTAAATTTATATATATATATTTCTTTAATAAAATTACTAGTTTATTTTACTAAAATGTCTGAAATCTATTTTATAGTATCTATTATAAATTTAAGTCATTTAGATTGAGAACAAATATGATTTTTTTTTATAGAATTATGTGATGAATGATAAATCATCATATGAAAAGTTCTGTTTGTTGTACAAAAAAGCCTATTTTTTTAATATATTAATCTATAAAACATTATTTAATTACATAGAAATTGTGTTTTAAACTATTGGAGTCCATAACAGATACATTTATCACACTTTTTTTATACATTCACTAAGAAAATAATAAGATGAACGTTTATATATTTGGATACAATGAAAGTATTATGTATTTAATTATATAAAAAAATGATATACTACACATAAGATTTATATATATTTCTTTTAGAAAATTACTAGTTTATTTTGCTAAAATGTCTAAAAATTTATTTTATAGTATCTATTATAAATTTAAGTCATTTAGATTGAGAATAAATATGATTTTTTTTATAGAATTATGTGATGAATGATAAATCATCATATGAAAAGATTTGTTTGTCTTACTAAAAACATATTTTTTAATATAAAAAAAATATGATATACAAGTTTTGGAACAAATTTTAGTATTCAATTTTAAAAAGTTTCATATGTATAAAATTTATATAAATATTTTTCAATAAAATTCTCAATTTATTCTACTAAAATGCATAAAAATTTATTTTTACAGCGTTTATTCTATATTTTAAATCATTTAGATTGAAAAAAAATATGTTTTTTTTTTTTTGTTATAAAATTATATGTTCAATTCAAAAAAAAGACACATTTCTTTAAAAAGAAAATTATGATATAAAATTTTTGCTTCGTTATCGAATAAAAGTTTAATAATGATCAATGCTTAATTACACACAGAAGACATAAAAATATATATATATGGTATATAATCATTATAAAACTTAACGACGGTTGAAAATTAAAGATGTCAAAAATAACGCATATATTAAAATAGAAATAAATTGTTATAAATTGATCCATACACAAGATTATAATAATTGTTTCATTTACACTTTTGAATACCTATATTGTTGAGTTTTTTGTATTCTCGGCGCTAATTTTGGTGCCGGACTCGATGATCTGGTCAATATTGGTTCATTGATGTGTAGATCAGTCTTTTGTCTTCTGGCACTAGTTGCTATGGTCATTTTAACACTATTGTCCATTTTTTTTTCTCTATTTACTCTTCGAATTATAATATATATATTTATATATATAATATAAAATATTAACTCTGACGAAGGCACTTATTTCTATTATGACTATCGTATTGTATACGATTCACTATATACAAAGGATGCATTTGACTGCGAAAAAAAGTAAAATAAAATAGAGAAATATAAATATATAAAAAAAAAATGGACACACGACCGAAGGCTGTTGTGATTTTTCTCGTATTGTGTTTTCAAAACACGAGAGCAGCGAATCGTTCGTGAAAAATCGTTCACGGTCGAATATAGATGCTAATTGGGGAGACAAGAAAGCTTTCACGACGACGATCACGATTGGAGTACTTCTATTTATGTTTATTTATTTTTTTTCGTTCGATATTTATTTATTTATTTTTATAATATAATTGATCCGGTGCAAGATCAAATTTTAATGGAACTATCTCGTTTCAATGGTACAACGTGTACTATATTTTAACAGTATCTATAAATCGATAACAGTTGAATTGATAAGGTATTATAAAATGATAAATCTTCTAAATTTATCTAAAAGTGGGAAATTATTTTTTTTTTATACAAATACTGATTTAAAAAAAAATAAGACGTTCAAAAAATATTAAGCTAATATTATTAGTTCTATGACTTGTTATTTATAAATAAATAAAATAAAATAAAAAAATGTATTTTGTATATTTTTTTTATGAATTAAAATAATTATAAATGATTTTATTATAATTAAACTTTTTTTTAACGGTTAAGAATCACTATTTTTACCGATTCTATTAATTAATTGATAAGAATTAATGACACATCAGAAAATTTTATATCCTTTTTTTATCGCCGATTTTACGTCAATTTCCACAATTATATAATAAAATCAGTGATTTCATATAAAAAATATTTATTATTCGTAATCAAATTGTGATTTTATTAATTGTACTAAATTAATATTAATATTATTGTTATTATAATTTGTGAAATATTTTTTTAAAACAAAAAAAAATTAATATACAACATTTTTAAAATTATATTTCATCAGAATATTTTTTTTAAAATATAACAGTAATAATTTTTTTTCATTGTATTTTCAGTAACTTTTTTTTTGTATTTTGTGTGAAATAGAAACCGTTATTTGTATGCTTCGATTAACCGCTCGGTTAAATTTTAACTGAAATTCATAATTGACGCGATTCGTTTCTATGAGAAAATTTTGCCCAATTTCAATTATTAATATATCTGCGAAATTGCGCTGTCTTTAATTTTTTCAGAAAAATTTACGTCTTATTTTCTTTTTATTATTTATTATATTATTTGTCGGTCAAATTATGTGGAAAAACACCAGTGGATTTGTGTGAAAATTTGCAAATTTTTCATCTGTAAATTCTGTGAGAAACTTGAACGTTTTTTTGAACGTTCACTTTCATTTTAACCGTTAATTTAATATATGTATTATTTTTTTTATTATCATTAAAAAAGGAAGTTGCCATTTCCTTTTATATTGTATGAATATTATATGAATAATAGAAACGTTTGATTTTTTTTTAAACGTCGATTGTGAACGTCAAAATAACTTTCAAAAAGTAAAATCCAGTTTTCTATATTATTAATTGTTTCCTAAAATGGTTAAATTTTAAAATATTGATATTTAAATCATTAATTGTAGAAATAATATATATTTTTTATTATTTAACTATAACTATAGTCACGTTAATAATTCAACTGATAAAAACTAATAACACAAATGTTTTAATAATTTTAATTTTTTATCTACTTTATAAAAAAAATATTTATATATAGATTAATATACTTTATTCAAGTTATTGAAAAGTGACGTCATTATAAATTCCTAAGTGTTTAAACGCATTAACTAACAAAAAACCAAGAGTTGTGATATAAAAATACGATCTTTAATATAATATAATCTTTATAATCAAAATTTAAAAATATATTTAAACAAATTAACAACTCATCAGCTTATAGATGTTTGTTATTTATAGCGAATAGATTTATCCGCGGTATTTTTAAGGTTATAATCCGATTTGTATATATATTTTTTTCAATAAGATGTGAAATAATTATTATTTTTACATTACATATAATGTTTGTAAATTTATTATATTATCTAAAAAGATTTGGAAACGTTATTTTTATCGATAAAAATTAAATATATATAATGTAACACGTAATCATTTATATATACACTCCATATAAAATTTTCATTATAAATATATATATATATATATATATATATATATATATATATATATATAAATCATTGAAAATGATAAATATAATAATTATTTGACAAGTATTATTTACCATATAATTAATATATAATATAGAAATTGATTTCTGACGTTCAGTTCAAATATTTGTTTATCAACGTTAAAAACATAAACACCGTTTGATATACCCCATATTTCAATTACAAATAATATATATTACATACATATAATAGAATCTATTTATCAAAACATCGATCATAAGACATTCGATATCGCGATAATAAAACACAGATGACTCATGTCAGTTTTGAAAGGTTCAAGTTCGACTTTCTTATCAACGTAAATAATATAATAATAATAATAATAATAATGCAAATAAAATGTATATATATATATATAAAAATTCCATACGACACCGATTCGAATTTATTTTCGTATATTTTATTATAGACCGATCAATTTCGTGGTTTTTCCGGAGATTTTCCGACGTTTTTCCCAGAGTTTTCCGGGAAAATTGCGACGTCGGCGTCCATTTTGCAGGGGCGTAGCGGCGCCACTGAGCCAAAACCTGTGAAAAGGGGCGCCTAATATCGATTCAATCCTCAAATATATATATATATATATATATATATATATATATATATATATGCAATATGTATTAAAAACATATACATAAACACATTATTATACAATATATATTCCTAAAAAAAAATTTTTTTTTGCACTGTGACGTCATTGCGGCCCTTATCACTGTCCAATTTGTTATTCGTAATCGAGCGCGTGAAAAATTCACGCGAATTTTCCGTCTGGAAAAACTACGAGTCGCAATGGCGCAATTGTATGCTAATAATTTTTGACGCAGTGTTATCTGAATTTTTAAATGATGCAAACGCATTTTTTCTTGTCTCACGGTTTACAAACACACGATGGTTCGAATTATATACATGGTAAATAAAAGGTCAAAAATCAAATAAAACATTTTAAAACTGAATATTATTAAAGTTTACAAAATGATTTAAATGTTTTATAAATGAATATAAATGTTCAATAAAATATAACGAATTTTAATCATTATTATATTGATAATAAAACGTTTTTTTTTATTGATCAAAAATAATGAATGATTATTCTCGTCGCATATATGTGACATTGTTAAAAAATCACTTAAAAACGGACGTCACTTTTATCCAACAACTGTCATGAAAAGGTTAACTCCGTGTAAACAAAACGTTATATATATATATATACACACACACACACACACACACACACACACACTCATATATATATATATATATATAGACTGATAAATCAGCATCTAATGGAATTGTTATATGATTTTCAAATAAATTATATATCAGATTTCAATTTTTCTATAGAAATAAATCAATTTTTATTTATCATGATCTTGATATTTCAAAATTTCAATTATAATTTTTTAATCAGAATATGACCTTTTGCCTATATTTTTTTTATATATTTGATAAGAAGAAAATATTATATTTTTATATATAATTTTTTTTTATATGAATAAATAAAAATATTCCATACAAAATATATTATTCACAAATCTCATACATTTATATTTATAATATAATATAACTATACTTTATTATGATTACAATATAAAACTAGTTATATCCAGGAACAAACTGTACTGCATAAGATTAATATAACCTTTGTGATGAAGGCTTAATAATAAAGATTGCTAAATGTCAATGAACCAAATGTGTACATATAAATCGATCTGATGATGAAAGATATGGAAATCGTTAGTTAGCTATTATTTTTTTCAATTTTCACGTTTGCACATCGATGCATATAAAAATCGTCTCCAAAATGTACATCATTTTCACCATTGTTCAGTAATTTCGTGTTAATTAATTCGCAAAATGTCAATCCTATTAACGCATAATGGTTCTGCGAAACAGAAAATATTGGGTCACAACCAAACATAATTGTTGCCAACCACGCCTTCGACGATGTGCTCTTTTTTTAATTATATTATATATCTATATATGTCTAAATATATTATATTAATAAAATATATATAATTTGAAATATTTTCATAAAATATTATTTTTCATTGACAATAAATAACCGATAAGATGATAGCTTTTGGAGATTTGAATATTACTTTTGAAATTCAAAATATGAAATTTTAAGATTCAAAATTAAAAAAAAATATTGTCTATATAAATATAGCATCGAGCTAAACTTATTTTATTTAAATAAATTGTAACTTTATCAGTATTTTTTTTTTACTTTCATACAATTTTGTTACTGAAAATTATTTCAGTTAATATTTTATCAATCGAAAAAGTTTTCAAAATATTATTATAAAATATTAAAAAAAAATAAAGTCATTTAACTAGCATTTGACAGTTATCAATAAATATCTGCTAAAAAAATTCTAAATAATATTTCAAATTCAACTATAAAACTTACTTATAAATATATATATTTTATACAATAGATTATCAAAGTTTTTTTGTATTTTTTTTTTTTTTGGTAATCTAAATCAAATTTTGAATAATCACCCTCGGTTTTTTAGGGGAAATATGCGTTGTAATCGTAGGGTAGTTCAAGAAATAGGGGAAGAAATAATCGTAGCTGATATATTTTTATATTTTTCACAAATGCCAGAGTTTTATAGGTAAAAAAAAGGTATTCTTTAGAACTTCGTGGAAAGTAAAAGTCACATTTTAATGGTTGGAAAATTTACATGGCTACCCTTTAACAATAAAACCGTTTATGAAAGGCTAGGGGGTAATTAAGGATCACACTATACTGAGAATAAGGTGCTGAAATCCGACAGTCATTGTTGCCAGATGTACAATGTTGCCAGGTTTATTGTTAATATTATTTAAACAAAAAATTAAGGAAATCATTAAAATTTTCATACAGATTTTTTTAAATATGAAGTTATATATTAGTAAAAAAAAAACTTGATCTATATAATTAATAATAATGAATTATAATTGCAAGCATTACTGATACAACCGTGATGAATTTACAGTTAATTGTGAGCAAATTGCTATGAAAATATAGCTGAAAACAAAAATAATAAATATATATATATGGAGTACATTCTCATTATTATATCTGTTTCTTTTTTTTTTGGTCTTTTTTCGTTCTATTCGCTGATTTCCATCGGCGAAAGACGACGATGAGAAGTCATTGTACTCCATAGAACGAATATTCCGTTGCTTGTTTTGCTGCATAGATTCAAATCGGAAGGAAAAAAAAAATGGGATACTGTTAAACCATGAAACGGAATGCAGACCGAATAATAATATAATGTGTAACGCAAAACAAATATATTGGTCGCTGTGTGGTTAACGCACATGTTCACCGATATGGAGCCGAATGACTTTATGTCAAATTACATATATCGTTTTCAATTTATGACATTTAAAAATCGCATATCGATATGAATAATGCCATAATTCAAATATATATAATAAAAAATATTTAACCTTAATAATTATATATTTATTTATTTTTTGTATTCATATAAAAAGAAAACATAAGCTTATTAGTTTTTATATTTTGAATGGAATGATATAAAAAAATATTTTTCAAAATTGCCATAAAGAAATATTTGTGAAAAAAAAACTTAAATGAATTATTATTAAATAATTTTTCACACTTTCACTGAAAGTATTATATAAAAATAGTTAATATATTTTATCTAAAATCGATTTTCAGAAATAACTCTAAAACTATTAATATTAAAAATATATAAATAAGAAAGTACAAAAAAAAAAGAAATTTCCATATTAAATATATAATTAATATGAAAAAGTTTAATAAAGCTGTATATAAAAATATTTTTTTATTTAAATAGTAAAATTTTGATTATGTTTTTCTAAATAGCAATTGCTTATGTTTGAAAATAGTTATAAAGTTTTCTGAAAAGGCCGAACGAAAAACGCTATTGTAACATTGCCAAAGCAATTTCGACAGTTTAAAAAGTTTATCTAGTCAAATTTGAACACAAAACACACACACACAAAGGCTATACATTCTTAACAAAAACCTTAGAGAACGAATATTAGTAGTAGAAACACAATACGAGTGGGCAAATAGAGCTTTTGACCTATATATCAGAATTTTTCATCCTTTGATATTGTCTATCGTATAATGAAAGATACAATTATTATTATTTTTCTTTGTAGTGATTATTTCAAAATTGTGTTGTTATTCTATTGAAAGTGCGATATTTTGCAAATTGCCAACGGCAACAAGTTCAAACTGTGAGTTTATGGCAGAACAATGACCGACAGTTCGCTTTGTTTTTTTTCCTATTCAAAGCAATTTTTCATTTTATTATATATATATATATATATATATATATATATATATATATATATATATACATAGAGGCAAAATTACAATTACAAAACGACCCAGTTACAAGTTTTATATATATATATATATATTTTAAATACATACATATATATATATATATATATATATATATATATATATATATATATATATATATGTATTAAAAAATAAAAATATGTTCATGCATATCAATGTTATTATATAAGAATTTCGTTGAATGACTCATGAAAGTATAATGCAATTATTGTTACACAGTTTTAAGCTTTAACAATAATATATAATATATTATTAAAATATTTATATCGTATTTAATAATATAATATGGATAGATGATTTAATATTTGTGGGTGAAAATATTTCAATTTATTTTTTGTGGTCTAAAAGTTTTTATATATTCATCTCAATGAATACTAATATATATTTTTATATAATAATATTTTAGAAGATACTGATTTGTAAATTACTAGAGAAATGTTTTTTTTAATATATATACTTAACATTTAATTTTTTTTTGACACAACTTCACCCTTTAATTATATATAAATAAAAATAATATTAAATATTTGTAGATTGAAAGAATTTTTCATTATAGAAAAATTTACATGTAAGATAAATTACTGTTATTATATAAGAAAAATTATAATATATTTATATGTCAGTTTTATATTACTCAAAGAAATATTATTTTAATAAAATTTTAATTATCATATTTTAAAAATATTTTAGACCCGAATATTTTTCAATAATAAAATTAAAATTGATTATTTTTTTATCAAATACAGACTACATTATAAATATATATATATTATTAAATATATTATATAATGTTATATATTTTTATTTTATATTACATAAAAATATATAGAGAGCGTGTGCACAAGCATTCTGATTGGACATGTAATAATCCAATAGGAATTCCGACTCATTTATTCCATAATGATAAAAAAAACTTAATTGCAATAGATTTGTATGTAGATTTAAATTAAAACATTTATATTATATTTTTAAATATTAAATTCATTATTTAAAATACTGATATAAAAACATTTTTTTACCAATAAAATAATCACAGAGGACTCATAAAATATGCCATATAATATATATATATATATATATATATATATATATATATATATATATGTATTAGCAACGTTCTAGTTTCATGCCTCTGATAATATTGTTCATCGAGGTTCATATGCCCCTAGTGACGCCACTGGCGACATAACTACATATGTACAATATGGAATTTCATATTTTTAATTTAAAAACGTCGTCTCCATGAAACGTTTGACCTTCGTTCAACCTTAATTTGCAGCAATAATAATTTATATCTATATAAATAAAAATTTGGTAATATTTTGTTACCGTAATTATAATTATTATTACAGCGCCATTAAACGATTAACCCCTAAAAATATTCAATTGTTCATACTTCTATACCTACATTTACAATACAAAGAGGGTTTTTGCAGGCAACGGGTTAATGAAAATTAAGACGTAATTATTATAGCAATTGACCTTTCAACAATTGTTAAAATTATAACAATAATATTGCGCAATAAACTTGAGATACAATTTGACATTTAAATTATTTACTTAGTTTCATTTTGAAAGTATTTCATGGTTACAATGAAAATTTGTATAGATTCGATTCATTATTTCCCTTATATTGTTATATTTAACAGTTTTTTATATATATAACATACAAATCAATATTTCAATACAATTATGAATACATTAACTATGAGAATAATGAGAGAATATTAGATTAGATTTTATGGTGTTATAAAATAATGAAATAAAATTTGATTTAACATTATATGATTAAGAATTCAAATATAATATTATTATATGATATTCAGAATATCAATTTTGAGAATCTGTGATATAATTCGTTTCACATATGATATGAACTATATTATAAAAATTTCCAAATTGGTCCTTTACAATTAATGTGTTAACAAATAGTACTTTTATTATGTTGAATTCACTAAATATTTTGAAATAAATGATTAAATAATATTAAAATTCAAACACAATATTTTTTTTCATATCTAATATTTATAAAAACTTATTTAATATATATATTTACACCTTTTTCAAAAATTAAAAAAAAGGTATATACCTAATATAACACTTTCGATGTCGTTTTTTTTCTACTATTGGCCCAAATAAGTAATATAAAATAACGTTGACAAATAAAAAGCGAAAGTAGTATGGCATAAAAACAATTTACTAAGATTATAAAAGTTATCGGCAACGAATGGGTTAAAAATAAATAAATGTTAATAAAACCACAGTTTTTTTAATATATATATATATATATATATATATATATATATATATATATATATATATATATATATATATATATATATATATACTTGGAAATTAATTATAAATAAATCAAAAAATCATCAGATATAATATGTGAATCACTGATGTATAAATTGAATTATATATAGAAGAAATTTTAAAATGAACAGAGTCAAAAATTGTGAAGACTAAATAATTAAATTAAGAAGTTGTAACGGATGCCGTGTCGAGGTCGTTTTAATTCTTCAAATGATTGTAATAAGAACACGTTTCAAGACGACGACGATGATACACACACACACACACACACACACAGAGAGTACAAAAAGTCAGCATCTTCGGCTGCAGAATCAGAAGTCATGCACCAATAATCTGATGAGTCACAGTTGTTGTCGGGCGCGATCCAATATTGCATACCACACAACCGCTGATTTTCATACTCGATTTTATGCGGTTCTTATCTACGATTCCCAAAGCGAATCCTATTTTGAACCATTGTTTTGCCATGATGAACTTGCTAATATCGAAGTAATCGCAACGGAACAATGCATCTGATCTCATCCAACATTACACTATTGCATGGGAATCATCTGATTCTGTTCCATTCACCACTTTACATACAATTATTCTCGCTTTTAAAAATATAATCTTGTCACATTAAATATTTCCATGTATGGAGACATTCACTTCGACAAATACTGCACATACACCTGAGTTGTTTGTTATTTATGATGATTCAAAATATATACATATATGGATTCTAAATTCAGCTCCACATATAATAAATGGAAAGGTTATATATAAATATATTTATAATACTAAACTTTAAAAGCTAGGCTAATGTAAATATCATATGATATAAACTATCTTTGAAACGCAAACTTTATTATATTCATATAACTTTATCAATTGGAAGATTATGAAAATCGTTATTGTATATTTAGTTACAAATTTTCAAACTTAATATAACAATAATTTCCATTATTCGTTTAGAATTATTATAAATATATATATATATAATAAATAATGTTAAACATTTCATATATAATAAAGTATAAAATCAAAGTATCATAAATAAGGATAAAACCTTATCTGGTTTTTATATCGAAATGAATATTTAATAATGTCAACGTTGAACTAAATTTCCATTTTTGGATTTTTGCTAGATCACGTTTTATTTTTGCATTTTACTGTAGTCATGCAGCAACAGGTAAAGCGTTTAAAAACAAAACGGACTCCATTGATTCTATGTTTATCTTGAGAAGTCCGCCTATCTGATGCTAATTATAACGTCCTATAAAAATTGTGCACTCTGCATCTGTTTTCTTCAGATTAATATATCAACTCGTTCGAAACAATAAGAATAATTCTATAATTATAAAATTAATTTTTATTTATTGTATGACTATAATATATAATAAATTATACGTTATTATATAGTGCAAGTGGAACGAATACACGGTATTCGTGCACGGTAAATATAAAATTTATTTCAAACTTTCGAAAAAAATAACACGTTATAAATAATAATTAATCATTTATTTGATATTCAATATTAAAAAAAATATTAATTATAACAATGAATTAATTTATTATTATATAAATATATAATTTCGAAGAATGCAAAGGAGAAGAATTAATCAAATATGGATGAATATAAAATTCATAACACTGTTAAAACGAAGAATGTTTTTAATATTACATGTGAACAAATTAAACATGACATCTATAAATGTTCTGTTAATAACATTATATTTAATATACTTCAATTAAAAAAAAATAGTTAAAAACTTTAGACATATGAATAGATAATAGTATTCATTACTTGTAATACTAGAAAATATTCTAAAATCTAAAGTTTGTATGAAATGTGTTACTCTGATATATATATATATATATATATATATATATATATATATATATATATATATATATATATATATATATATATATATATATATATAAAGAGAAAATTTCAAAATAAATAATAGAAATTAATTGAAAGTATATCTCAATAGAAAATGTTACATATAGTCAAAAGTAGAATATGAGATGATATTAATGGTTTTCTAATCAACACCGATTGCTTCAAATAAAATGACGATATATGGTATATATATATATATATATATATATATATATATATATATATATATATATATATATATATATATATATATATGGTATATATATATATATATATATATGGTATATATATATATATATATATATATATATATATGGTATATATATATATATATATATATATATATATATATATTATATACAACAGAATCAATTTTTGAACATCCAAGTTATTACCAAGCGGAAAAAAACGCGAAATTGGCAAAAATTCGGAAACATTCCCAAATAAAGAATGTATAATATTACGGTTTCATAATATACGACATGAATCCACGATACGTATTTCACCACAATAAGACCATCCGGTCATAAAAACGAATTACATAAATAAACCGTATGGACTCAACGTGATAAAGTAATTCAGTTTTACCGATGATTGTGATTAATGCATCTGTTCACTCGATTACGATTATATGTAAGTCTGAAAGTCTAAAGATGTATCTTCATTGTTTGTAATAAAGTCAATGACTATTGGACGTTCAATTATCGTTATATATATATATATATATATATATATATATATATATATATATATATATATATATATATATATATATATATCAATTTCATTTATATTTGAAATGGAATATAGTATGGCATCTAGATGGCGCTCTTTTCTAACTCACTGATATTATCGTATAAATATTGTTTATCATTTTTAATGATAAATGGAAATTCCTGTTGAAGGCATTTTTATATGGATTCATATATACTTTAGTAATAAATATACGCCTCATAAAATTAAATATTTAAAAAGCGAAAAATGCGAAGCCATGTCATCTCACAAAAGCCTCCTAAATTTTAGATTAATTGAGATTAGCATCTCGATAATACCCACAGACGAAAAGCGTCTCTTATTATATATATATATATATATATATATATATATATATATATATATATATGTGTGTGTATGTATGTGTTTATTTACTACATGACATGTTCCAGTAAAGATTACGAGGGAATGGATTCCGAGTTTGGGGTACGAAAAAAGGCTCTATTCGCAACATAACGACGAATACGTTTATATTTTATTGATATTTGGATTAAGAATTTATATATTTAATTATAAATTCAATTTCGGGATTTGTACGGTAGCGAAATCTGAATCTGAATATTTAACGGACTACAGTGGGATACGTTTGAGATATTTTAAGAATATATATATATATATATATATATATATATATATATATATATATATATATATAATATATTGAAGTATCTGAAATTGGATTTCAACATTCAGAATTTATATAAGTGGATCTTTCATATAATGAAACGATTAAAAATACGTCACATAAATTATATCAAAACATTAAATCATAGTTTATCATATATTATGACAACTTCTCTGCTTCTCAATCTGTATTTCCTGAATGGTTAACACTTATAAAGATGATTTAATTTTATATACATTTTAACAAAAAATAAATTTTACAGAATATCAAGCACAATTTTTTTAAATTAAATTTTCTTACAATTTTAAAAAAAGGTTTATGAACCACTCGTCTCATCTCAAATGAGTCAAAATCTTCATTTATATTATGAAAAGATTTTTATCTAAACAATATCTTAAATAGAATGTATAAAGAGCTTCAACAAGAATTTTTTGCATCCCTTCATTACTATGCAACACTTACTAGTTTCACCAAAGAACTTAAATCATTTTAATACCATCCTTTAAGGAGGGATCTAACCATCTATTTTGACAATCAAAATTCATATTATATATAATAAACTTTAAATTTTTAATAAAATCAATATATAAAGCAATTTATTTGTAAGAAAATTCAATTCAAAATAGTGTCAATTAAAATGATTCTATAATTCAAAATAAAATAGACATATAATGTGTTTAATGCATATATATATATATATATATATATATATATATATATATATATATATATATATATATATATAAAATTTGAAATGAAAATGAACGATTTCGCTTCATGGAATATCTGTAACGATAAAATTGCATTGTTACATAAAAATATAAACACGCAATGCAACGTCGTAACACTTTTTAAAATTAATTTACACTAAACATGTATGTTATAGAAGTTGAAAAAAGTGATGTTTTTTTATTTTATATTTAAAAAAGTCTATAAATATTTGTGCAAGAAAAAAAATATGAAAATGTATCGGAGACGAAATTTATTTAAATATGTATGGCTGCAAAATAAATACTATGTGAAATCCGACATCTGAAAATTGTGGACGGAATAAATAAAAAATAAAAAAAATAAATAAAAAAATCACGAATTGAAATGTAAATCGAAACAATTCAACCGCAAAAGTCGAAAGGTTCTGTTCAGAATTCTTGAAATAGTGCCCCTGTTTACCAAATGACTTTTTCACATATAAATTTCGTCTGAGCATTCGCATTGGCATTTAAAATTTCCATCGCATAGTCGGATTGAAAAGATGTTGGATAGTTTATTTTTTTTTTTGACTTTTCAAAGCATTTGTTGTAAGAAAAACAATTTCTTTTATTTAATGTTGGTCCATGTCAATGATACACAGTGAGGTATTTTGAGTTTTCAATTTATGACACCTATAAGTATCTCGAAATAAGTAATTTGTTAGTAAAATATTAAATTTTTAACATATTATTAATTATGTACTTAAATTTAAAACAGACATCTGTTTTGTAAATTGATATAAAGATTATAAGAACAATTTAATGGAATATAATTTTAAAAAAAGTTTGGGAAACGCTATATTAGGTTTTATACATATATAAAATGATTTGAATAATAATGTAATAATTTTTGTATGAAAACTCTCATATATTTTAATTATAATGTTAGGTTATTTCTTTTAATTACAAGGTTAGGTTAGGTCAAGCTTTTTATATACATTTTGAAATTATTTTCATAAAATCATAACAAAAATAAATTACTAATTATACGTTGGGTTAATTTGAAAAAAAAATAATATTAATAAAATATAAACCATTTTTTTTCATTATAGAAATCAATGTGAATTGTTTAAAAAAACGTACTTTATCATAAGAAAAATTATATATCTAATTGGTTATCGTATATCTAAATAAAATTATCAAAGATATAACTAAACTATAATTTATATAGATCATTATTTATATAAATATTATTGTGCGCAATATCTTCTACAATTTATTTCATTTCTATTATCAATATTATTGAAGCATTTATATATATACATATAAATTTGGTATACAATTGTATAAATATTATTCAATAAATGTGAAAAAAAAAGCCCAACGATAATACAAAATATATTTTATATCAAATATTAATATATATATATATATATATATATATATATATATATATATATATATATATATATATATATAGTAAAATAAACAATTGTGTTCTAGTTTAGCGCAGACATTATAGATTCAATGTTTACCACTGCGACATAAATAATACTGAGAAATTTGATATTTTAATGTATGACATACATAATTTGCACACTTTATTGAGCAAGTTGAGTGTTAATTTTTTATTTATTTATTTTTTTTAATTACAATATATTTGTTGAATATTACTGTAAAAGACGGTGTTGAATATCAACGTCTAAATATACTATATATTATATTATACAAGATTGATACGAAAGTTTGTTCCGTTTTTTACTGTCGTTTTAACGCGTAATAAATTTAGAAAAAGCACGAATAAAATAATATGATATTTTTGCACAGTGATTTTAAATATTTAATATGTAAAACAAGCGTCAAAACTTTTAACGTATAACAAAGATAAAACTTCGGTTTTTTTGATATTAAAAAAATAGGACGAACTTTTGTATTGACCTAATATATTTATATTAAAATTGTTTTGAATAAGAAAATCGTATATTCGTTTGATATTATAGAGTTTTAAAATATTTTTTAATCCGTGACACATCCAAGCTCTTCCTAAATTACCACAATGCGCCGCAATCTAAATTTATCCACTTCGAAAGATGTAATATATATATTTTTAATTTTTTAACATTCCTATCTCACGTCACAGCGGTTATAAATCACTGATTTATATTATATTATAAATTTCAAAATATAGATATTAATATTTTCAGTTATAGGTTAATAAAAATATTGGCATACATTCAAATCTCAATCAAACTTATAAACTTTTTAAGATGTAACTTTGACATAGTCATCAGCGACTGATATAAAAATTATAATATATTATATCAGAAAATATTGTTTTAACAGCATTCCTAATCAATCTTATAGACATTTGCCATAAATAAAGATCACATTTAACGATACGATATTTTTAGAAAGGGTTAGAGAATAATTATAGTATATTAACTATAAAAAGCCTGAACAACATGAACAACTTAAGACCGATATAATAGTAATAACAAAATGTAAAGGTGTAAGTACAACTGAAATTTTTGTCACGAAAACGTGGAAAACTTTCATCAATCATTTTTCCATATTTCCACTTCTTCAAAAAAAAAAACGACAAAGAAAATTTAAGTAAAATCTTCGATTTTCCTCACGTTCATATGTAGAACGCTAGTAACATATAATAATAATATGGTATAAAAAATAAATCAGTAATGCGACAGAATTTATGAATTTGATACTCTATTTCAGGTTTCAAGGTAGTGATTTATATATATTATATTATACTTCGTATAGTATAGCCAATTCTTCATGTAACCTTATATATATATATATATATATATATATATATATATTAAAATTTAAACTTTATAAATGTCGGAAACTTGAAAAAAAATATTGACATCTCGAAACCCAAAAAACAGCCCTCGGTCTCGAAAGGGTTATCGCTTTATTTATGTTATATCGCTGATTCAACTTTGCGATCTGTCGTCATAAGAAAATAATAAAGCGTATATCTGAAATAAATATTTGCAAAAAAATGTCGTTTCAAAAAAAAAAAACTAAAATAAAATAAATAAATAACCAACTGCTTGTTCACTTTTACTTGTCCTCTTTCCAACGATGCGCTTGCATTCTATTTTCGATTCGGATCAAAAATAAACAAATTCGCAACTTGACTCCATAACGTATTAAGTGCGCGTGAAAATAGATGTAAAATGCGCGAAATATTCGAAATAATTTTCCGCTCGCGAAAAACCGATTAAATTATGGTATTTTATCGCTGAAATACGAGAGGGAAAGCGTTTTTCGGATTTCCACGAATCGCATTAAAATTTCTAATCCCGCCGGTAAATATTTTAATAATTTATATTTGCGCGCAAATTCGGATGAGAAATTGTTGTTTGTTTTATCTTAATTAGTTTGTATTTTATGCGAATATATATATATATATATATATATATATATATATATATATATATATATGTTTGTTATAAATGGGAAAATTTTGCATATCTAAACTTTAAATCAAATCGTCAAAAAATTTCTCCGAGTAGAATCTAAAGATTTTTATGAGCCATCATAAATTTTACACCGTTAAATTTTCAATTTTAAATCAAACTGAAGTACCTATTTTTTTGCTTCATATATAAAATAAAAAAATGTATATTAAATAATTATTCTCAATCTTTTTTCATCTTAAATTAAATTACATGTATTCGTTTATAAATTTTCAGCCTATAGAAATACGTATGTAAGAAAAGAAAAATTCAAGATATTTTCTATATTTATAACTAAAAAAAAAAATAGATAATTTTGTGATAATTAATTCACTAAATTGCATGACAGAAAAAGGCCTGCATATTGACTATCTGTGGACAACTGTTAATTATATGGCTTCATGAGGATAATATTTAGGCAGGTGAATGCATAAAATATTAAATTGCACACAAATAAAACATTATGTATTATGACTCAATAAAATGTGACATTATTCACCATGTATACATTTTTAAAAATCAAACATTGACCGTTTAAAATTTAAATATTTTGAATTTATTCAATATAAAAATGTACGCACGAGTCAAATATTATGATAATGAATTTTTTTTTGGTAGTTGTTGCATGACAATATAATAATTTAAAATGTTAAAAAAAATATATACTGTAACGCTTGAGTAACCATTTTATTTTTAGACATTTTCAATTTTAATTTTGGCCATAAAAGCAAACATTACGACCCGCTTAAAACAATTTAAAATATTACAATAAAATTTCTCATATTTTAAATTGATATTCCTGCCCTCTTAATTTGTTTACAATAATAATAATGTAATATAATAATATTTTTACAATAATAATAATAATAATATAATAATATTTTTTTTTGTCAACAAAAATTAAAATTAATACAATATAAAAAAAATATGATTTATGAGAGCATTTCACATGACATCATATGAAATACAATCATATCAATCACGCGAAATATATTTGACGTGTTTGCATTTTAGAAACACTGATTTATAGCTCAGTTTCTAAATATAGATGAAATTTTGATAAACCAACGTGACTTACTGTAATTAAACGAAGTCAGCTTTTTTTCTTACATTTTTTATTAGTATATAATAAATATCTAAAATATTCAAACGTTCTAATCCGCATAATTATTTCTATTATATTATAGATAAAATATGTGTGTATGTGCCAGAATATATTTTAGTTAAAATATAATAATATTCTAAACATGTGACGTTTTATTATGTTAATATATAATATTTTAGATATATGATATTGTAAAATATGTTCAGAATAAAAATTTTCAAGCTTATCGTTTTTCGTGTATTTATCCCCTTTGGCTCGTGATTGTTTATATATAAACGTGAAATTGATTTATTTCAGTTATAATAAGACAATATGGCATGTAATTTAAAATGCTAAGCAACGCTCATTTTGACTAACGAAAACAATGCCGTAATCAGAACCGCAGACTAAAAAAGAAAAAAAAATGAAAGTCGACAACTTTTACTCTAAATAAATCCATAAATAAATAGACAATAATAATTTTTCATATATTTATGCGTAATTCAATTTTGTATTACAATTAAAATTTATTCAACGGAGTTGAAACGCGCAAACAATAAGTAAAAGTTTGCCCACGTCGAAATCTCGCAGCACTTTAACTTATCCCTAAAGTGATCGTTGAATGAATATTTTAAGATTTAAAACAGGGCTATTCAATCATTTCAATATGACATTCTAGTGTTTAATGTCAAAAGGTTGCCAAATTTTCCAATGATACTTTGATATTTAATAACTTGAGAATGGTGAAATATTCCAGTAAGGTCATTTAACACTTTCTTTTGTGTATTGTTTTTTTTTTATTTATCTCAATGATTTTATTAAAACTAGTCAAATTTTATAATTATTCAGATTGTTCATTATATACAACAATAAGGAATGATCATTCAGTACGGAGTTTATTAGAACAAGGACCGTGTTGGTTGTCCTTGGGGCGTTTGGTCAAACCCCAAGGCCACAATAAATATGATCTATGGTTAAAATTTTAGATATATATATATATATATATATAAATAGTGTTTAATTTTACCCTGCTCCATTGCTGCTATTATTGTTCATCAGTGTGACAACCTGAGCCACTAGACCTGGTGTGGGTCTTTCGTTGTCCAACGCCAGCGCTTTGGCGTCCTCTTCCTCGATCGACATGATGTCAACGACTGGCGTATCTTCGACGAGGAAACCGAAACTTTAATTACAGTGTCATAATTGGCGTCACAAATGCATGACAGTGACACAGACTGTGGACGCTTTCACTGGTCTCGCTGACGATGACCGATCCATCGAACCGAAACCGATCCTGCAAACCGACGATCGACGGCGCAGTTCCTCTTCAAGCATCAAAAATCACGGACAATAACTTCATTTATAACTATAGTTCGAGTACACTTGTTTTTGTTTTTTTTTTTTTTTTTGCATAAAACACAGATGTTGATTATCACTTTATGAAATCACATGTGAACTTATTTTTTTTACTGCACTCATATTGACCTTGTTAAAAAAAATATTCACATTTTAAATAATCATTTATATATTTAGAACGTATTGTATGTGCTCTATCAACTTTTATAAGAATTTAAAGAACGTTTTGTCCTGTTAATTGAATAAAATCGTAATAACAATAAAATGATTCCAATGAATCAACTCGCCGTTCTAATTTACTGCCCTCGAGAGATATTCGTATTTATTACGCGGCATTGGATCATTAATTAAAATCAAACAGAGAAGTTTAAAGCGTCAAACTATTAAGAAGAACGAAACAAATGCGAGTCATAATTATGTGAGATTACTTCATTACGTAAAGAACTAAAGATAATTATAAAGTATTTCATGCTCGGTGTGGCACATTAATAAAGCTCACCGCTCTAGGGGTGAGTTTTGTATGAAAGAATCGATTTTAAAGTTTAGTATAAAAAGAAAATTGTATTTTGTACAAAAGAAGTCAAATAATTGATTTTCTATTAATATAAAGTAAGTCTGTAGTGAAAAGAAATAATTAAAATTGAACGAATATAAAAAGATTAAACATAACCTAACCTACTAAAGTATATGACGTTTAAAAAAATTTAAGTTTAATATAAACATAATAAATTATGATATATTTTATATTATATGATAAAATTATCTATCATTATATGATTAGATATCAATTATGTATATATATATATATATATATATATATATATATATATATATATATATATATATAATATAAAAGAGGAGCATTAATATTGTTTATAAGGGTTACGAAATGCTCTTAAAAAATATGAGAAATTATTTTGCGACAGTTGTTACCAACGACTGTCGAAACTATTGTATTATGAAACATCCAGTAAGAACTTTACAAAAAAAAAACCAGCGCTTTCGCACTCGAACTGAATACAAAACACTACATCAATAGAGCGCAACACTAACGATCCAGAGAATACAGGTTCTTTATAAAAGTCCTTTATAAAAATAATAATAAAAAAAAACCAATAAGATCTTTATTGGTATATATGTATACGCACACGCACACGCACAAATAATGATAATTAAATTAAATTAAAACACGGTTATATTGCACAATAATAGGCTTATAAGGAAGAAAGACGTCCTGTCGACGTTTTAGCGTCGGCCTATCGATCGCGACCGTTCTCCGGCGAAGGAAATTTTTCAAGGTCGCACCGACGAGCTGATGATGGAGACCGGGTCCACACGGAGCGACGATCGCAACGCGAATGATGCTTTTTCAAAAAAAAAAAAAAAAATACACACGAACAGCTGGCGGCTCGTTTACGAATCGGTACAATGAGCTAACAGAATGGTTAATAACCGGCACAGGTCCGTTATTATTTACTATATATATATATTATATATATTTCAATGCAGTACATACATATATACAGCGTTATAAGAGACACTCGTTATAGTGCGTTGTTTTTGTTATTGAATTATTTTAAATATGCGTACAGTATTGTTGTTGCGTTTCGGCTAATCGATAGATAAAATAACCACATTATATATATATATATATATATATATATATATATATATATATATATATATAAACATATAGATATATGATATAAGAGCATACTATGAATAAATATTGCCTAATAAAACATCTTTATGTATGACAAAAAAAATTAATAATGTTTATAGTATACTGATTAACCTTTTCATAGTTAAAAAATATAATTAGTTTGAACTTTTGTCGCAAAATGCTGTATAATATCTTTTATAGTATGGAAATTTTTATTCATTATGCAGATTTTTATACAATTTAACGCGATTAATTCAAAAAATAATTTCAAGAAATTTTAATAATGCAGATAGATTTAAATAAAAAAATATATATTTATTAAAGATTATATATATATATATATATATATATATATATATATATATATATATGTCGTATAAAAATACATTTAGATATAATAAAAATTAATGGTAGGTTAGGTTATCTTGATATTCGGGAAACCAAAGGTAGAAAATAAAACGAAAAATGATTGTCTACAATTCTACATAAATCATGGTTCAGATTAAATTTATCGTATAAAATCTGCAAATCTATCAAAATAATAGGCTAAAAGAGAGGATATTCGTGATATTTTCAAAAACTAAATTATCCACGATGCTGCCCAGTAAAAATATTGAAAATTTTTAAATTATACAAATTATTTTTTTGATATTGAATATTTATATTATTTAAAAAAATATATGAAAATCATTGATTTAAGAAAAATATTATAGTGATACCTTTCAAAAAACAATTTCGCTAAAAATGTGATCTAAAATTAGAAAAATTGCCACACAGCAACCACTTAATGGAATTCGGAAACTTTACGGATTACATAAATATTATATTATATTATATATATAATATAATATAAAATGTATAATAATATCAAAAATTTTAAGTTTCACAACGATCCTTTCAGCTTTATTATATTCTTTGCGACATTGAAGGTTAATCATAAAAAACTTTAAATAACGTTGGATTAAATCAAATATTATTATTATTATTATTATTAAACATAAAAGTTTATATTATTTTTTTTATCACATACTATATATATCTGTAAATACCAGACCCTACATTAGGTTGTGAAAAATATGTAGTCAACGGTTTGCCTTTTAAAAGATATAGTCTATATTTTCTGTTGGGTTCACTTGAAAAAAAAAATTTTGCACAAAAATATTCAGAATCCGAGAGAATTTTTACAAATGTGAAAAAATTTCAGGCAATAGTTGAATATTCCTCAACCGTCTTATATATAATATTTTATTTGCAATATGTTTTTAAAACTTCTATGAATTAGTATGATAATTTTATATATAAAAATATGAGTTATTCACTCAAAGACATTCCTCCTTATATATTATATATTATAGAATTTACATCAAATATATTTATTCTAAACGTCACTGATATGCATTTATATCTTTTAATCTACAAATATAATATATTTTAATCTAACTGTATCAACCAGAATGAGAAATAGTCTGTTGCTGATCAATAATTTAGACGTAGGCTTAGTTTTATCTCATTCACGGTTCATTTACTAAACTCATAAAGAAATTAATTAATAATATATTATGATAAAATTAATTATAGATATATATATATATATATATATATATATATATAATATCTAAATAAATATTATTTTAATATAAAACAAAAAAGATCAGTGAGAGTTATCAAAATAAACTTCAAGTTTTCAGTGTTGCGTCAGAATGTAAACTTAATGTTTGCGTAAAATATGAAAAATATTTATGTATTCGGTTCATGATTATACAGGCTGTATTTTATAAATAATAACTTATATAAATTTATCGTTATTATCTTATCCCTGAATACTGCTTATAGTTCGGTTAAAGAAAATAAGGTTAACATTAAAATTTCATTCATGTTTAATAATCTGAATATATTCAAGGAAAAAAAACAATAGCTTCAAAATTCTATGTAATGGTTTAATAGTACAAAATGATAATATTGAAGATAAATGTTACTTTATATAATATTATGTTTTCTCGTTTCAATATCACTATATGGAAATTATTTATATTGTAAACCTTGTAATGTTTTGTTAAATAATAATTGTGTTGTCTATCAAAAATACTTGGCAAACAGTCATAATAGTTGTAATTTTTTTATTATTTAATATTATTTAAGATATTTTATTATATTATAAACTATAGTAAAATGATTTTTAATTATAGATTATCGAAATTAAATGTATTTTAGTGTGAGAATTCAATTTTAAAGTTTTATAATGAAAACAATGTAAACATAACCTCAAAATTTATACAGACAGATATCGCACGCGTCGTATTGATTTTCTTCCTTTTCGCTATGAATACGCACTATTTGAAGTCTACACACTTTAATAAAACGTTCCCGGGTTTCGGATTTCGATTATAAACATTCGAAATATTTCATCGAAGTTACACAACAATGAAGAATTATCATAAATTAGCCGAACCGATGCGATTTCGGTTCGCGTGAGACACGAAAGAAAACGCCGTTCATACGAAAGAAAATGGTGCAACACACACGCACGCACACAAACACACAAGAATAGAATGTATAACTATAACGATTTTCTTCCTATGGAAAAATAGAGGGTGAAAACTGGTTGGCTCAGTTCATGGGAAAGACTATATTCAACGATCGCATAATTGTGACGGTGGCTGTGAAAATTCGTTTTTTTATTAGCTATTGCGGCTTTTCGGGCGACAAAAATGCGGTTCAAAGGGTTACATGTTAACTTTCACCGTTAGAATTGCGTCTCGGAATTTTATTATTCTTCATTTTGTTGAAAAAAAAATATTATTATCATTATTGCGGTAAAAATAATTCACGTGTTTTAATAATAAATAAAGAGCGATCGCGACCCGATGATATGACGAAGTTCACGTTTGAGTTAAGAATATGAATAAAATATATATATATATATATATATATATATATATATATATATATATATATATTATACATATATATGTATTAAACGTATGTACAACGTGTAATTTTCTCGTGAAAAATGTATTGCGAATTTATTGAAATTTCAGTGTATGAAATCAAAATTTTTCGTACAAATTACGAGCGTGTAGTTTGAAAGCGTACAATATTTCATGACTAAAATACATTTTTATATTTTTCGTAAAGTCAATTATATATAATGATTATATTACAGATTGTAATTCGATAACGTAGATTCTCAAAATTTTTAATTTGCGTCACTTTTTTTTTGAAATACACAATGAATTATAATAAATGACTTCGATTTAATTTTTTCTATTGAAAAAATGTAATTCAAGATATGTCACTAGTTTATAAATAAACTAGAACTTTATATCGAAACATTATTCAAAATATTCATATATCACACTTTGACATAAATAGCATCATAATTCAAAAAATGACAATACTAAATTTATTACATTTGACTAGATAAGGTTTATCACCGTTCAAACTTTCTATCTCAAACTTATCTCTTAAATTCAATATTTTTGCAGTAAATGACTGATAGTTTTTGTTGCTAACTTTTATTATATATATTTGTATGACAAAAATAACTTTCACATGCCACATATTCTTAATGACAAAATAAACTATCTAGATTAATTATACGCAAAAAAAAAATTAGACCAGATAACAATCAATTTTCTCACCAAAATAATACACTCAACAACAATAATAATGACAACGAAAACCATTTAATTTTACCACCTGAATACTAAATAGTCTTATTAATATGTCGTTAACCTGGTTTTATTTCGATCATAAAATAGCACTTATTATCGTCTAGCGGAAAATCGGAAAATATCAGTAAAATCGCCGCCGCGGTATCTTTCTGATTTTTCCTACACGCTCTTTATATCGGAATTTAAAATTTTCTATCGAATCACTATATTAATAATTCGATTATGTTATATAAAATTGTATTTTTTTTTTTTGGTCGAATCGAAAATGTTTATAATGGAAACGAGTCGTGCGGAAAGTTTTTCACGCGACGTGGAAGTCTGCATTGCGTCAAAGCGAACAGCGCTATTTTAATATGGTACATATGTTTAAAATGGTAAAAAATCGACTTCGATATCCACAAAACGTGTTCAAAAGTCGAAAGCAAACTTAGAAGAAAGTTCCTTTAGTTATTTTCCTTGTGAGCGGCGTCTATCTAAAACGGCCGTCGGTTGGCATTTATCTAAAAACTGCCATCTGTTGAGTTACATGAAAAAGTGTTTTTGTCTATTGAATTTGCTATTTATTTAAATTTATTCATTTTTTATTATAATTTTGTATATATAATATATTTTAAAAATATTTTTTAAATAATAAATAAGATTATGGAAAGGATTTAAAAAGATGATAAAGATATGCCCTTCTTCTTTTATAACAGAAAAACCCTAAATTATTAATGAAAAATATAATAAAATAATTTAGAAACTGTTGTAGATAATAGATAAAATCACAATTTTGCAACTGTGAGAGAAATATTGATTATATATATATATATATATATATATATATATATATATATATATATATATATATATATATATATATATATATATATATATATACATATATATATATGATTAAATTTAAAAAGCTCATTTTAAACCATTCATGGGTAAAACTTTATTAAATAACATTTTATAAATCTTATTCTACACTTTTTGGTCGTCCAAAAATTAAAAATTTCTTAAAAATATTATCAATATTATTTCATATTGAATTATTAATGATTGCTTTTAAAAAAACTTAATACTTACATAAAACTTTTTAGACAAAATATATTAACTGTTTGCCAGTTAAAATCAAATAATTGGGAATAAAATTATATATATAATAAAATTTAAGAACCTTATAATTAAACAGAAATATATTATCCAATAAGAAGTTAATGATTATTAGAAACGTACAAAGTTCATTAATAATCATTTGTAAATATTTTTCTAATAGAAATTTTTAATAAAATAAATAAATTACTCACGTGAAATTAGCAAGGCTACTATTGCTGGTGGATGCAGACTGTCCATGTCTAACCGGTGTACCTCCAATTGCTATTTCCCCATTTAGAATCTGACTCGAGTACTTCTTGATGCTCAACTTGAGTAATTCTTCTCTTAATTGCGAATCTTCCAACGAATTCAACCCACTTCTGATGGAACCGTCGAGCCTGTTAAAATACAATTCGTATTATTATCAAGAATAATACAATTTATCTTTATCAATAATTATTTATAATAATAACTTATAAAATAATAAACTATACCTATCAATGTATTCGTCGACGCTGTTTAAACTCGTGATAGAATTATTTAGATCCATATCCATGATGAGATCATCCGATGCAATGCTGTCACATGGTGAAAGAGTATCTAGAGATGGTGAACGTTTAATTTTTGTTGGTGATGATGTACCTTTATGATTGGATTCTCCAACTGGTATAGAAAAATATCAATATTATGACAATTGTTGTTTTTATGTATAAAATATTTTTTTAATAATATCATTACATTTTATTTTATTGTTGGTTGAAGTTGGATTATGTGTCTCCTGTAAAGTTGGTGTACTATCTGTTGCATTCAGATTCAATAATTGTAAAGATGATGTCGCCTGTTCTGCAGTACTATTGGCTTTAAATAAACATTATATTTAACATTTATATAATACGATTATTATATTATATATGTATAAATAAATTAAAATGTATGAAAATATCTACCTTCAAATATGAGAGCTGGTTGATCAGCTATTTCATCATCTATCAAAAAATCCCTCCCTTCGGATAACGAAAGAGAATTGGAAGCATTTGTCGGTGTTCCGGGACTATTTGGACTTTTATTATTAGAAGATGATCTATAAAATTGTTTTCATAAGCGTGAAATGTAATATTAAAAATAATAATATGATTATGAGATTACATTTTACCAACTCACTTCTCATTCGATTCTTTATCTTTCAAATTATCTTCTAGAATAATATCATTTTCTCTATTAATATCCATAGTTCTATTATCTGCAGTGTGATAAGCCGATGTTGAAACAGTTATATCTTTATCCAATATTGGCATTTCATTATTAGAATCCGTGCTCGACGATATTAAACTATCAGCTGGTGATGTTTCATCTTCTATTAAACTATGATTTGATGATGTCAACGATGGCATAATCAGCCTAGAATCGCCTATCATTAAATTCCTAAAATCGTTTCCAATCAAACTTGTACTATCAGCGCTAAATGTTGACGATGACATTGATGCTGAAAAAATGCAAAAAAAAAAATACTTGTTTAAATATATGTATTATATATAATCGATAAATTATTTGGAAGAAATACTTACATGACATAAACATACTGTGTAAATCATTATGATTCTGACTTAAGCTCATCGGTTTCATGGTCATCGGATGTGTGCTCAATGTGGCAAAATCGACAGGTTCTTTATTGACTATTGTGACTGTGGTTTGAGTGAAAGTCGGATTATTGGTAGATTTGTTCATTGCTTTATCATCATCACAACTGGAAGATAAACTCAACGTTACAGATATGTCATCTTGTGATCTGAAAATTTGACATAACATTTACTAAAAGAACGGTCATTAGAAAGATTATACTCTTTCGACTAGTTGTTGACAATTGTTGAACTCATAAACATTATTGATCAAACTATGAAAATATTACTCCATATACTATATAATATAATACCTAACATAACTAATAATTTAGAACATATAGAAATTATTTATATAAAAATGTATAAATATAATTAATTATAAATATATTAGAATATTAAAAAAAATATAAACTTGAAAAATATTACCTCACTGCCATTGATTCACCGGCAGTTTGCTTAACCCAAGCCTCTGATGGATTACTGCATGTAGAGCTCATCGTGCTCGGATGGCTCTCTTCACTTTTCGTCGATGGACTCGAGTCTTTACTGGAATTCCTGGTTATCGGCGAATTGTCCTGGCGACTGCTTTGCATTTTGTCGTAATCCTTAAATGTTAAACGGACCGATATCAGACAAAAATATAAAATTTAACCGTCATAATGAACGCTGTTGGTCGTAGAGCGTCCGAGCTCAATGTGATGTCATAATGTGCCGCAACGATATATGGCAACATAAATGAACATTCACTGATTTCTCATGTAGATTATCATAATTAGTCAAAACATAGCAAAAAGTAAAAGTTCTATTTCAGCTTCGTCCATATTTACAATGCCAATCACATTTGTTTGAATATGCATAACATTACAATACATAAAAAGGCCTAATTTGTCCATTATAAATACGTTTAACAAATGTTAAACATCAATAAATAATCAATATTAGTATAATTATTCACCTGTTTTTCTACTTTTTCTTGTTGCGTTTTATCCATAGATCCCTTCTCCTCATCCCTGTATTTTAGAGTTTCATCTAAATCGCTCGAAACCCTGGCAAACCTATCACTATCCTTATTACTACGATATCTGTCTAATGTAGATAAACGCAATCCACCATGATGACTGCCCGACGAAGACGATCCTGACGATAGATTTCTGTTAAATCTATTTTCCGGCACTTGATAATAGTTTTCTTCCTTTTTGTCATTCTCAAAACTGCTTGGTAATTTGGGTAACGGGATCACATCATTATCGGTGATGACGGCTTCATCTAAAACATCATTCACTATCGTGAATGCGAAGAATGTTTGGCTTGATTAAAAAGCAGAACAGATGCCTAGTCTATCGTCTATGATATTCATACAAGCTTAAGCGATCTAACTAATGAAAATATTTTTTTTTATTTAATATGTTTATTTTTGATCAATTTAATCTCACCCATTATATCCAGATCGCTCACTTGAAGTTCTCTCAGATGGAAATTGTGATCACCGTGCATTATCATTTCCAAAGTTCTTGGTCTTCGGTGTTGTCTTCTGGTTAATTGTGGTGACCATGTGGCATCCACACGATCTTGGCAACCGTTATCACCGAGTCCTGACACTCCTGAATCTTCAGTGACTGAACCTGCACATAAAATAATAATTAAAAATATTATTTATATTACATTGATATTTTTTTTTGATTAAGAGTTGCATTGATAATTTTCTAAAATTTTACTTATTTTTAAATAGCAAATTATGATTTATATATTATCATATTATATTACAACCATATATAATTAGAAAATACAAATAAAATTAATTTACTTTGAGATTATGTTTTAAAGTATATTTAGATAAAATTTTGGAAATATTTTTATTTTCAATTTTATTACATTTTTAGTGAAAATTAGAAAATCTATGATATAGTTTTTTTTATAGACATTTTATGAAATTTAATATGCATAGAAAATGTTGAAATTTAATTAAAGTATTCAAATTCTAATGAATTCTTGCCAAAAAATTGATTGATTACAGCACTATTAGATAGAAAGTGAAGAATTTTAATCACAAAAAAAAACGAATACCTTCTTTCGAAGAACCGTCCGACGATCCATACACTTTCTTGCTGTTGTTTGCGACCTGAAAAAGTTATGTTTAATTCATCATCATGTCGTTAGTTAACAACAACATCAAAAAAAAAAAAAATCAAACATATATAACGATTGTTTTTTTTTATGTCTATTACCATTTTTAATTAACGTCAATTACTGTTTACAATTCATAAATATTTGAAGCACTCTGTTATGGCGTTTTCATAATTTATAACAACGATTAGAAATTGCTTTTTGCGTATACAGAGTCTTTTGTTATAATGTCTTTTCTTTCTTTCTATCTTTCTTTTTTTTTCACAATTAAGGAAGCACGCGTTTCATTATTATGAAACGTCAGAGCAAAATGGACCACTTCCTAACTGCAGACATTTTATGCAACTGCTGATAGTGGAACGAACTATAGTGAATTAATTTTGGACAACAAAAATACGCGGAAAAGCCGGTATCACACGGTAACGATTCGATTTCCTAATTTTTTTTTCCATAAAATATGAATTAATTTTATTAAAAATATGCAAGTCATATATATTTTCTTGTGTCATCATCATCCGCTTATTATTTCATTGAACGTTTTCATGTCTTAAACTTCGCACTTGTTCAGTTTAAACGATGAATAGAACTTATGTCTATTGTTTAACTGACATTCACAGTTCTCTCAATTATGATAAAGACTTGTTCAACTTAAAATATATAAATAGATTTCGATATAACTTTATGCGATTTAGAATCTCTCATATCGAAAATTATTTTTTATATTCATCTTTAAAAATGAAAAAGCATATTTTTTTAAATAAAAAAATAATTTTGAAATACAAATCTAAAATTATAAAAAAAATAATTTATAATCTTATACAAAAACATTGAAATAATATTTTGATTTTAATAATAGATTAATTAATCTTCTCAACAAAATTTCTCTGTTTCTCTCTGATCTTATTATTGTACTAATATCATTAACATATATAATATAATTATTATTGTCATATAAAGTATGAAAATATTTTTAGAATTGATTTTTTTATGTTTTACAGCAAATTTAAAGATATGTGAATTAAGTATGAAATCTTCAATATTGTAATATAGTAAAAAACTTAGATTACTTTTAATATTTGGACAATTTCAGAATTTATACTACTTCATAAATTAATCTACTTTAATTCGTTAACATATTTTTTTTTATTTACACAATTAATTAGTGATATTACACGTGTAATACCAGCATATAAAGGAAGACACTTGGCATATCAAAACAAGCTGGTATCTAAAAGCGAGAGTTGGTAAACACTAAAATAGAATGCAGATTGACTTCCCGTAGTTATATTTTTGTGCCCCTTGATTTATTACTTGTAATAGATCATTAAAAGTTAATTATGATAATTTTTTTTTTTTACTACTAAACCGACAAATGACGACGAATAAAATTTATGAAGGTGTTTAATATCCGAACCAAAAATATCCTAATGATAATATTACCATATAAAATTCCATGAATAAAAAAAAAACACATATTGAGATTAATCGATCTTAAAATAAGTTTGTCTCAACGCAGACGATCCATGGAAATAGTTCTGTTATATTTTTAATGTGACAAATGTGACATTTGAAACATTCCATTCCGAATATATATTTAACATGTTCCTCGGTTAATGCCAATACAATGGAATAATATATTTATTTATTTAACTGACAGCGTCTTAATATATATATATATATATATATATATATATATCTTTGTCAACTTACGTTTGATAAAGCGAAATGAAATGAAATATTTTTTTCCGAATTGACTATCTTTAATTTTAAATGATTCGAGTCAAGAATTTTAATGAAAGTTTCTTTCGGTGAACTTAAATAATATATAAGAATCAAAAAGTTGATAAAAGACAATGCTTTATATTATTACTTAGTTATATATATTATATATATATATATATATATATATATATATATATATATATATATATATATAATAGAAATATGGTATAGAATTGAAATATTGTCAAAAGACTTATAAATTATCTTGTTATATTATATTTATTAAACCACCTATATAATTTACAAAATGAAGTGCATAACTTTCTTTGACAAATTCTTTCATTTTATAACTCCAATCAAACATAATTAGCTAATGAGATATTTAGTCAATTTTAAAGTTAACATTGAAAAAATTTAATAATCTATAATTTACCATTAACGATTTCATTTAAAACGTGTCAAAGCACCAATTTTACACCAAATCTATAAACTCTTAATTAAAGAAATTTTCATCAATTCACAAATGCTTATTACTGTCACAATATTTAATCAAGTGAATGAATTGCGTTTCTTGTTCAACCATTACACGTGTATCGTGATAATCACCTTCAAATTGGGTCACGGGCAAGTCGATTGAAACATAATTAGGGAAAAACCTATGTATCAACGACTCTTTGATCTTACACGCCATTTTTTGTTTTCCATTCTTGGAAATGTCGTTTGACATTTTTTTTTTAAACAGCAACAAAGAGATAATTAAATATATATCAAAACATAGGATTGGGCTTAATTCAAAAATAATTATCGTTACCTGCTTGGCTGTTTTCGTGTCCAAAACTTTCACTGCCGGATATTGAGGTTTTGGAAACTGAGTTGTTTGAAATGTGTATTTTCCCAGTTTGTAACCTCCGGTGTCTACATTGAAACCTGTGTTGTTGGTGTAAGCGCGACTAGCTGAAACGCTTCTTGGTGCATTATAATTTGGATAATTGGTTACTCTTGGTATAGCTGGACTTTTGCTTCTTAAATTATTATTAGGAACTACTGGATGCTGTTTGGCAGAATATGTCAATATTACTGTTTTGGTCTGCCTTTGAGGCGGATTTATACTGGATATACCAGTTGGTCCGACTTGAGTTGGTATTAAGCCTACAGAATTGTTGTACGCTGGTTTTGCAGATATTTTATCTGAAAAAAAAATTGAAATAATAATATTTTTTTTTCTTCTACCGATTGAAATAAATTATTTATTTTAATTACCATTATTATTATTTTTAATTTCTTGATTTGCTGTTAATGCTTGTTCAGCAGATATATTGATATCTGCAACTTTTGCTGTCTTTGGAATTGTTGTTTGTCTAAAACCAAATCTGGAATAATATTCATAGTGTTATTTGCGTACATTTCAATTTTTAAAATTGTAATTATGGATTCAAATAAAAAAAATGTATTATTGTAAAATATGACAATGGTAAGCGGAACTAACAATAATAAATTTTGATAATTCATATGATGTGTATTAAATTATCGATAATCAAAATTATCAATATTCATAAAGGGAAAATATAATAGAAAGCATTTTACCAAAGAAAGCAGAATGAAAATAGATTCAAATTATAATCTAAAAAAAAGTTAATTTAACCATGACGATTGCCAACATTTAACGTAATAGAAATGGATAACACGACATAAAGGAGAATTGAAAATAAATATTCCGAGTCTTGACCAATGACATTTCTTATAGTTTTTGTTATTGTTTTGACGTAAATAAATGAAAAATGTTTATATAAAATTCGATGTAACGTTAAAAATGAAGCATTTTTATTAGTCTATAAAACATTATTCGTTTCAGCAAAGTTTCCCGTTTAAATGGGTCATTCAATCTAGATACAATAGTTGGAAAATATCCAGAAACCCCGATGGTATTATATAAAATGAAATTCATACCATACACGAATAAATCTTGAATTAAGCACTGGATTCATGAATTTTAAATTATTTTTATATACGCAGTCGAGAGAAGAATATACAATGAAAAAAATATTTAGAAGTCACGTGAATGTCATCGGTAACAAAGATATATATATTTTTTTTTATATTATAATAAATAATAGACGAGCACCATAATAATATTTCTGAGAGATATAATAACAAATTGATTTTATCTTTGATACATTAATATTTATATATTATTGATTTCAAGTGTATCACACACTAAGAGATGGCGCAGTTTCAACTATTATTTTAAAATTTTTGCGTTATTTTTCTTCGAATTCCCAACTGACCTTTTTAACTACATCGATATTTCTTCGCGAGGACAATTTGTCCTTCTGGACTTCCATATCCTTTTCGTAAAGGATTAAAAGTTCAAGACCGTTGTCATTAATCTTATTCTCTGAGTGGAAAACATACTATCGATTTCTCAAAACGTTCTAATAAAATAAAATAATATATGTTAACATATGAAATAAATTACTATCATGACTATTTTTTGCTTATTCCGTGCTATATTCACATAACGATCGTAATAAACTCTGTTTTGTAACTTCCTAAATACATATTGATCATTTAGGAAGTAAATATTATGTTAAAAATATCATACACACGTTCAGTAATAATAATTATACTATGTTCATTTTGTTTACCTGTTTGTACGCAATGGCTGTCCGGATGTTTCTTTCCTGGGTCTAGCTAATGGTGTTGACCTTCCCGACAAAACTGGACTTCCAGTGTAAAGTTCTTCCGTAGACCCTATAAAAGCATTAATTGAATTTATTTTCTGTACATAATGTTTACTTTCACATTTTATTTTATAACTATCGAAGCCTTATTATTGCAATACCGTGTAAATTGAAATTCATCCAGTATTGCAATTCCAAGAATTAATTTTCCCTATTTTTTAAATCAGCGGTTCTCAATCCGAATACATATACCATTAGAAATATAAACACTGATGCTTGGAGGTGCATAAATTTTTTTTTTACACGTAATATTTGTGCAATTTAAATACCACGTGACAATTATAACTATTCGCAATTATCAAGATATAATATTAGATTTAAATATTTTTAAATTAAGTTTAAAAGAAAATCAATAGATATCACTAGAAACACATATGTTATTCTGATATTGTGGAATAAATAGCTTTTATATATCTTGACAAATAGTTGACAACCGGATCTAACCCAAACAACGCGCTCTAGCGGTGGGTGAACTGAAACTCGATCCCCATGAAGTATAACATCCTGAGAACACATATCCATTGTCAACTTCCTCTCACTTTCGAACAACTTGATAAAGCAACGAATTAGTGATAGTTTACAAGACATCAAGAACTAATTAGTCGTTATGCAGGTTAAAAATTCCTTAATTATGGGATTTTTCGCAATACAAATAGATGTGGCATTATCATGTATACAATTGACAGTGTTTACTACGTATATATATAAAAGAGATCTTAAGGAAGAATTTTTGTTTTATATAACTATAGAAACGAATACAAAAGGAACCAATATCTTTTTTTTTATGAAGATATGGAACCAACACAAATGGTACCTTAGCAATGCTAGGATGTAAATCTAATTTTCAAGCTTTCAATAGAGGGTAAGGAAGGAGCAAACGATCTTGAAATACACCGTCTGATTTATCTATTTATATTAGCTACAAAACCTTTCCAAGTTTATCATCATTGATATTGGCAATTAAAATGAATGTCATTAAGACATTTAATTTTGTCAACAATTCATGAATTTTTGATGACAAATAATATGGTAAAACTTGCAGCAATGTTTGAAAACGTAGCATGGATTACACTAAAAATGTCATTGTAAGGAATCGATCGCTTTATTATTGATTATATTGATAAGGAAAATGTTTTCTTAATGAAGATCTTTGCTTTTGAAGAAGTTTTGGAAAAGAAAAATTCTAGGAAACATGGTGAATATTTAACAACTTCAAAGATTTATTGAATAATCATTAATATATTCTGGACGACCTCGCAAAATATGCCATCCAAGACGATTGTCAATATTGAAATAAAATATTTGAGAAAAACTGACATTACTAACTCTTCATTTGTGTGCAATTTATTTGTCAAAAGTTTCATTTTCATCTCTGTTTCAATGAACGATATGGCAAGAGGATTTCTTTTAAATATAAATATAAAAGCAAATAAGTTTATCATAATTTGGTGTGCAATAGTAACATCACATCCAAGACCTTCTTATATAGCACTGAAAATTCTTATATCAAATAGCAATGAAAATAAAGACAAATAAGGAAACTGGGCAAACAAGCTGTTGTTTACAATACATGACATGAATATGAATGCAATTATAGTAACAATATTGGAATAATTCTTGTTTTCTTTTTCTATTTATTGTTCTGCTCTATCTAGTTATACAAATTTAAAGTGTATAATTATTTTCATTTACATACAATTGACTGACATTTTATGTAATTTTATATATGAAATTTGTCAATATTTTAATACAAAAAATATGCAGTTTTGTATGCGATAAGCTAGGCTTATTTAAAATAGTAACCGAGGATAAAAAAATTAAGAACCACTGGTTTACGTTATAATTTGAATGTACTTTAAGACGATTAGCATGCATCAAAACTGTTATATAAACTTGTCTGATTCGCCGTTAGTCTATAAAGACTACTTTATTTTTTCATAACAAAATCAATATCTCAATGTTTAACCTTTACTATGATACTTTCTAAGAAATATAAATTAAATATATAAATCAATAGCTTTTGTAGTTCAGTCTTCTTTTGGTTTTCTTGGCGCCGTTTTGTATTTTTATGGTTGAATAGTCAATTCTTTTTCGAGATGTTAACGTTTCACAATAAATTTATGGTGATGAAGATGTAATAAAAATGTCATCACATAAAATATTCAATTTACAATTGCCAAATACAGATATAAATCCGATTTTTTTATAATAAGTCAAATTATATTCATTCCACATGCATATATATATATATATATATATATATATATATATATATATATATATATATATATAATAGTAACTTTTATTATGAATAAAAATATTCATATTCACATTAAAAATGATAATTATTATATTTTACCGATAAAAATTATATATTCAAGGCTAAATATTTTTAATCTAAAAAATACATCAATGTTAAAATTATAAAGCATGCATTCAAAAGACATTTATATGTAAAAATAAATGATTTGGAAAATTAGATTTCTTGGTATATTTTACAAAAATTTGTAATTATTTTTTAATACGACCAAACGTCTGTCATTACCGTTGTTTTTTTTTGCATTTTTATTACTGTAGAAATTTTAATTATTATTTGATAAGACGATTTCATACGTACAAAATCATCATAAAAAAAAACGTGAAATCAAAAACATAATAATAATAATTACAGTACAAATTATTTTGCTTTTAATTGCAAACAAATATCATGTTGTTGCAGTGTCTAAGCAAAAAGAACACATCGTATCGAATTAATTCACGCTGTTTAACGACTGCGAAAATTGTATTTTTATGGAGTAATTCTCATTATTTATGGAATAATCTTAGTTTTTTTTTAGGACGAGCGAAGCCGTTTTTTGATTGATTGACTTTCAAATATTGTAGAAATTTTTAAATCTATTCATCATCTGAGAACAAAGTGAAAAGTGATTTACTGACCTATTGTTTGCATTCTCTTCATATCCATCATTTTAATGCTCACTATTGTTTTATTATGTAGTTCAAAATTTACGCTATAATATGTATTTGTCTGTCTGTTAATGCGTAACATTTAATTTATTAAATTTCACTACGGTTAAAAAATATTAAAAATGATTTCCGATTTTACTACTTTAAGTCATCTTAACTTCGTACAAGTACAATATGCGACTGAATTACAAAATGACATTTATAGATGGCGCCGTTGCAAGCATTGGTAAATATCAATATATTATTATAAAAACTTTCATTTTATACAACTTTTAGAATAATTCTAACCAAAAACTAACCTTTATTTTAAAATATTAATTAAAAAAACTGTATATCTTGAAAATATGTTATTATATGAAAAAATATTCAACTACTACCTACATTTAGTTACACGTGATACAGTATGAAACCAATGTTTTGAGAGTTACCATTATAAAAAAAAGTATTAAATCATAGAATAGACATACTAAAATATATATCGAATTTACATACAATTTTATATATTTTTTTTCTCTTTTTTTTTAATTAATTAACATCAAAATTTTTATTTCGATTATTATTTAGAACCACTTCAACGAACTGCGATAATGAGAGCTTTTATTTTAAATGGTCCGAGGTCTGAGAAAAAAAACTTTTATTTTAATGTACCCTCGAGGGTTATTTATGGAACCAGGCGTGGTTTTATGCGTTCGCGTGTCGAAAAAAAAAAATAGGCAACGCACTAAACGAACGATAAGGAGATTGATCGCTCACGTTCCGCGATTAATTCCAAAATGTTAAGGGCGAAATAAAAATAAAATAAATGTACAAGTCCGTTTGTCCCCCGACCACTTAGTCCTGCTAAATCTATCGTTACTATGTTTTTTTTTTTCGATTTTGCCTTTTTTTTTTCGTCGTTGTTTTTGTGGTGAATTCTCACCTCCATTACCGTTCTTGTCGGCCAGGTTGGTTCCGGTTGGTGAAACGGCAATATTTCCCTTGGAAGTTCCGTTCCTTTTTCTGAATCCAAAGGACATGGCCGCACCTTTACCAGACGGCGTGCTGGATCGCTTTCGCGCCCCCTTCGAGTCTGATTGGCCCTAAAACAATTAAAAAACGACATATAAATAACACATATAAAAAAAAGTTACAAAAATGAATTTAAGCAAAATACAAAATCATTCTTATCAAAATATTATTGAATTTCAAAATTAATAAGTTCAATATAGCAAATTCTCATTTGGAGAATAAAAGCTCTAAAAAACCTCTACTAAAATATCGTACTTCATTAATGGTTTACAGATATTGGTTATCTGAATATTAATTGATCATATATTTTCTATAAATAAGTGGATTTTTTTTTATAATTTCTAATAGTAGAATCAATATTATGTTTTTCAACGTAAGTAATTTTTAAGTTTTAATAGAAAAATCAAGTTTAGAAAAGAAAAATGAAAAATCATGTCGATAATTGAATAAATTTGAACGCCACTGTATACTAAGAAAATATTTCAAGACAAAAAATATCGAGGAATTTTTCAATCTACCCTGAATTTTCTTTCGTTGTAGAAAAATGGTTGCGTAAAATACTCAAATTTCTATAGTTAGTCGTATATTCCAGTTGAATAAAACGATCCGATGTTTGTATAAAATAACATCCTCAAGTTCTTAGAAATTATGCAATTTTGCTCTGAGATCGTTAATACTTTGAAGTTTGTTTTTTTATTTTATTTTACATTTGTTAACGTGTTTTGCTAACCGGTCGGCATTTAAATCGTTAAGTATTATTGCATTGGGACCGGTAGTGAATGAATGGTATTCCCGGATGACTAACCGCTACATGGTTTATCTACTTTACATCTTACATCACAAAACGTGTTTCCATTCAATAATTCGCCATAATAATGCTGTGTATGTGTGTGTGTTTGTTTATTTGTTTATTTTTGATGATTTTTTTTTAAATGGTGCAAAAATTAAAATGATCGATAAAAAGTTTAATTTGAAGTACAAAATCGTATTATAAATATTATATTTTAATAATGTATTAAATAAATATATTTATATATATATGCCATATAATAATTGCAGTGCAACAAAATATGTGCAATATTATATCATTATGTATATTAAAATGAAGCAACGACCTAAAAACGTTTATTTGTTCGACGACCTGCATTTATGCAAATGTTTACGCAGGAAGCGAAACGATTCCACGGTTCATTGTCATGAAAAAAAAAATAGAAAAAAACAGCAACACCATCATTAACAACAAAAATATTACCGCATAACGACTGTTGCACTTGCGCAACTTTACGCCGCGGTCAATAGATGGCGCCGGCTACAACGAAAACATACTATTACATTACCGAATACGAATATCAATTTGCGTCACACTACCGTTATGATGAATAAATACGCACTTTTTTTCGTCGCTCGTGACGTGAAAAAAAAAAAGTCGAAATATAACGAACCGGTCTTCGATATTTTGCGAATCGTTTCGAACTCGGGTTCAGTGGCATAATGATGCGATTATCTCCCGTATGACGACCGGTGTTGATGGAATTAATCTTTAGATAGTCGTTCGATACCGGTTTACGTTGAAAAATATATATATATATATATATATATATATATATATATATATATAATCATAATTTACGACTGAAAAATCAAAAATGGGAAAAGGATAAGAAAATTAAAGTTCTTTCGCGAAACGATCGGATAAAGTGAATGTTTTAAACATCATAAATGTACCTCATTTCTCAGTATCGATGAGATAGAAACTTGAACGTAAGCCTTTTAATAAATTCTAAAAATATTATAATCGGTATTCAGTGGCGTGCGTGAATCTTTTAAGAACATGTTATTACACGTTTTATAATCTATAAGGAAAAAGATAGTACGAAATCAAATTCCAATTTAAAAATTATCATTTTCATGTTTTCAATAGTTTTTCGATGATTATTAATAATATTATTTAATATATAAATTTCAAAAATATGCGCATTTTGTAAATAGTATTGAAATTTTATGTTAGTGAAATTGCATATGTCAAAATGTCTCATGTCGATTTGTCGTATATTGAGACATTATGTAACTACGTAATTTTAATATATTGAATTTTTGATATTTTACAAAATTTCATAATATAATATTGAAAATAAATTTATTGAGATTTATCATATCATAAAAAAATACCGAATAGTCAAAGTTTAATAATATTATATTGTAATCAAAACTATTAGATTCTTTATTTATAAATATATATTGTATATTATAATAGAAATAAAATAGAAAAAAAATCATAAAAATATCAAAAATAAAACGCGTGGGTTAAAATTGCATTGTAACGACGTTGTTTATCCAAATTGGATCATACAAAGTTTTGATTTCAACAGATCTAAAATGTACAACGTATCTGTCATTTCAAATTCAACATACACAAAATAAATTTTAACAGCCATTTTTTTTTTGTTTGTTTATTTATTTATTTATTTATACTGTTGACACGTATGACTCATTTTATATATTATATGGCGAGAATTACGCAACGTATTGTAAAATTTCCATTGAAATTTTATACGCATAGTGAAAACGTGTGATGATGCACTATGAATAGTTAATATATTTAATCTCATAGTTTTATCTGGTTCCTGTAAACGAACCGTTTAATTGCAGATTCATTAGATAAATCTCAAAGTGTTGCGTTATAAGTGAGCGATTAGAGAATATAGACGTTTTTTTTATGAACACTATAAATCGTAAAAAAATAAAACGTTTTATTATAAATGTTAAAAAAATCAGTATCTTTTTTAATTTGATAGTACAAAAGAAGTGCTATAAAATTATATATATATATATATATTTTTTTTCTTTTACTTCATATTCGGCTTTTTTTATTACTGCGAAAAATTACTGCTTTTTGATTAATAAAAAAATAATTAATGAATTATTTTTCTAACAATATCTAAATGTCTTTTTTTTTATCTAAAAAAGCCAATAATTATATTTGGTCTAAAAAGACTTCAAAATAGATATCCATCTTCTTCAGTCTTTAACTACCAAAATCTGGTTAACTATTTTCAACATTTGAATTCCAATTTCAACTTTTGAATTCCAGAGATTTCTTATTAGCATTTCTGGATTCATTAGTAATTTACGTTCAAAAGTATTTTAATTTGTGCAATTTCATCCACAGAAATATTTAAAGTTTAATACTGAATTTACAACGTTTTATACTGTAATATTTCCTACAATTCTTCTTTCAAACGTTTTCAATTTCATCCAAGATTTTATCATTATTATCCAAATGACAATAAGACATATAAGAATTTTTAATATATTTCAATTTTTTTTTGAGTTTCATACTTTGAACTTATCTTTCTGTAAGGGACGAGTATTATAATTAATTCCAACTTTCAAATTTTATATATATATTTTTTAATATCGATTAATATAATAAATGTAATAAATACTGAAAAAAGTGTAATAATATTATATAATATCTAAATGAAACAACAAAATTCCGATTTTGACGTTTCATAATATTTCATAAAGAATGTTGAACGTAATAAAAATAAATGGAGCTTGAATAAATAATTGAATTCTTACTCGCAATTCTTAGAATACAATAGAAGAAATAGATGAACAGGAATAATTTCCATTTTACTCGATTTTTTTTTAGCATCGTATTCGCCATATATATTTTTTTTTTGTAATAATATATCATCTCATAAATATCAATTTTAAACGTCTTATCAAAATTTGATATACGAAAGGCGTTTCTGAAGAATCTCGGAGCGTCGTCTGAAGTTTCGCGAGATCGATAAATTTCGCAGAAGGCGTATGGAATTTTAAATGCGCACAAAAAAAAAATATATAATACAGTACGTCTCGAAAAAAACGGACCGTTTCAATATATCGAAATGATAAAAATATTTTTTACATATTAAATACGTATGAACATGTTGAAAATTCAAACGCGTATTTCAATATTGAAAATTATATATTTTTCATGTTTACGTTTAATTTTCTACATATTTCGTAACATTTTCAAATTTTATAATTATGACTCAACGTTTGTAACTTTAATACAAAAATAATTCACGAGCTGCCGACTCGGATAAATATATTGTTAATTTCGTATTAAGTCAACGTGAAATTCGTATATTTCTTATTTAATTATTGTATATTTTTTGAGATGAATTTTCTTTTCTTTCCATAGATAAATAAAGAGAGCATAATTAGTGAGCATAAACATGATTTATTGATATTTTACTTAAAATTTAAATTCGTTACTCCACGTATGAATATCGACTTCATATCCAAATCTTGAAATCTCTCCTATCTTATTTGATATTTTTTTCATAATTAAATAAAATATTTAATAATAATAAAATATTATTTAATACGTTTTTTATGAACATTTGCAAATATACTGAATATTGTTACCGCAATATTGATTTTACACTTTCAAAACTCGAAAGCTACGTTCAAAAGTTTTAACCCACGTCAATTAGTTAATACGCTTCTGTGGCAACTTTTCAGATCGATTCGTGCTTTTCAAATTCCACAATATACGATAAAATAAATAGGAAAATATATCTGTCTGATATTTAAAACGTGAAAATTCAATTTTTGAAACATGGAAAAATGAATACTGCAAAACAATGGTTCGACTATAAGTAGTCTCATTATTCACATGGTTTTTTTTCTTTTCGTTGTAATCTCTTCATTACATCTTTTCACATTCGCTTACACGGTAATAAATATTATAAACGACTGCCTTTTTTACATACAATAAAAGTGAATAATCTATATTATTGTGTTTTTTTCCCCTTAAGATGCTATATGAATGTAAAAGTGAAAAAATATCAAAACAGATCCACACTTCATTTCTAGACGCTCCAATATTTGTACATCTTTTTTTCGAAATTGTGATACAAAAATTAATTTTCATACATATTTTTTAATTTCAATGTGTTTAAAATTTATGAATAATTTTTAATTTTTTTATACAAACTTTCTAATATTTATGATTTTTTTCAGAATAATTCTTTCATGCTAAAAACGGTTTTGATTTAACACTGTGATCAAAAAGTAAGGTGAATTTGTTTATAAAATTTAAATTCTTTATTTATTCTTCCAAATCAATTTCATCCCCTTCAAAGTAATCCCCGTTCGATAAAGCGCATTTTTACCATCGTTTTTTTTTCAGTCCTCGAAATAGTTAGAATAGTCTTTTTCCAGCATAGCCTTCAAGACCTTCTTCGATTCGTTTTTTCGGCCTTTTGAGTTTGCTAGAATAGCTAGAAGTCGCACGGAACCAAATCAGGCGAATACGGTGGTTGTGGAATGATATGAGTCGAGTGTGAGAATCAATGAAGTATGACATGGTACATTATCATGATGAATTAGGAAATTATTAAACCTTTTGACAAACAGACGTTTGACAAATGTTATAGACAGTCCTACCAACCTAGAAAAAAAATACAATTTACCCGTCTGAGTTTTAAATGACAATTTCACCTTACTTTTTGATCACAATAGTATATATATAGTTTTCAATTTTTGATTTGAAAATTGCGATTTCACGATTGTGTCACGAATCAAAAATGAAAAGCTTGAGAATCACCGATAGACAAAAGCATGAATATCTAAAATAGTTAAAGAATCGTCAAATTGCAAATTGTATACACGCATATAGAAATTATTAACCTGTCATAATATAAAAAAAAATATATGCAATATTCTATTAAGTCTTTCAACCGTTAATAAATTATTCAACGGTCGAACAGTTAAATAAAAGATTTATTTATTGGATTTCCACTTATATTATATATATATATATATATATATATATATATATATATATATATATATATATATATATATATCTAATTATCGTATATCTAATTTAAGCTATAGCATGTGATTAATTACGGAAATTATCAATAAAATAATGTTTAAATAATTAATCACCGACAATAATTCACATATCATTATTTGCTCGACGTATATTTTTTTTTCACCTGATTACAATAATGCGATGCACGATTATAATAATAATTTACTTTTTTTTCATATATTGTAGAACATATTAATAAAGTCGATGGAATAATTTCTTCGATTAATATGACGGAAATGAAATTAAAATTAAGTATTATCGGATAGTTATTTTATTGTTTATTCGTACCAAGCGATGTGTTTATTTTGATTTATATTTCTTCTAATTATTCAAGCTAAGCAAACTTGAACGTGATCATATAATGAATAATGAAAATATAACGGTGTGTTTACTAATAGTTTTGAAAATCGTTAAAAGTAAAAAGAGTTATTTCTTTCTAATAAGATTTCAGATTAGAATCAATAAATACACAATATACATTTTTATTTGACCGCTTGTTGAATACACCTGTTTAATTTCAATTTTTAATTTAATAAATTTTAAGTTCGTATATAATAGATTATTCACTTCTGTGTTAAACAAAGAAAAACTTTGATAAACGCTATTTAATATTCAAACATACTTAGATAATATATATCATAAAATATTGTTTATAAAACACACCAAAAAATATTAAATAATAGATTAGAAACATGTTAAGAAATCAAAATAAATAAAATAAAAATTTATTCAAAATATCAATGAATTGTGATGAAACGCGTACAGATGGCACTGTTTCAACAATCAGATGTAATATATTTGAAAACATCGGTGGTTTCCTGTTATCTTCCATACGACAATAATGAAATTTACTTAATAATAATTATTATTTCACTCATGTACAGTACTTATGCGAAAAAATAATATATAATTTTAAAACAAACCACGCCACATTCGTCCCATTTATATTTTAATTATAAATATGAAATGAATAACGAAAAAAACGACGCTAATTTTATTTAAAATTGCAAACGTCACGACACACAAACAAACACACGATAAAATATTTTTTTCTTAAGAATTGAAGATATATATATATATATATATATATATATATATATATATATATATATACATATATATATTTGTATAATCCGTAAACAATTATAGTAATTGGGTTCAAAAGAAAATATATATTTTTTTTACTTATAATATGGTATTCCCAAAATAGCCACATAACCAATTAAGTAAATAGACGATCCTAATAGTTCGTAAAAAAAAATTAAATAAATAGCAAGTCATTCTACAAATTGCCTAGATATATTTATACGAATGAAATGTGAGAAGATAAAAATGAATACATACTGAAGAAAGATGATACATCATCGCCTTATCCATTCTTTCAGACAACAATGAATCAAGAATAAAACAGAAATTTTCCTTGACCCACAAGCGAATTTTCTTCGTCGAACGGCGATTTTCCGAAAAGTGTTACGATTATTATTTTTTCAGCAATTCATAAATTCTGACAAAATGCGTGTTTACAGAAATATTACTATCTATGAAGGACATTATCGATTTTAGAATTCGCGTTTTAAAATAGCGTTACGCGTACACATGTTGACACACCAACGATGATGTAATTTCAAATAAAAATTTCAAAAAAATCTGACTAAAAAGCTTTTTTTATGTAACTTTTGAAATTTTATTGAAAATTATTTTTATCTATATTTATTTGCATTAAGGTAATATAGTAAAGCGATATCGCAGGAATCAAACCCGAAATCTGCTATAATATTGTTAAACATATATATATATATATATATATATATATATATATATATATATATTCTTATTTGTATAAAAAAATATACATATATTTTATAATAAAATATTAATAAAAAAAATAACATTTGATTCGAGTGAAGTCTATTTTTGTGAAAAATCTCT
>JANIJI010000030.1:1697500-1792500 GCA_024500535.1 Leptonema lineaticorne | reverse complement strand
TTTTTTTTAATAAGTGCGTCTACTAATTTTATAAAAAGCCGCATTCAGTCTCACCGCGGCTCATAATTTTTGTTTATTATATATTATTTTAATATGTGATAAAAGTGCGAGTTTATTTTTTACGATTATAATGATAATGAAAAAAAATGTTATATGTTTATTATATAATATAAAAATTATTTTTGCATATAAAAAATTGATACGAGATAATATTTTCTGACATATGGTAAAGTGAACTTGAATAAAAATAGATAACGAAAATTAAGGATATTTTGAGTTTGAAAAGCTAATAATATTTACAAGATTCTATATGTAATTAATAAGTGCGTTACCACCAAATCATTACAATTATATTATATATAAATAATATTTTTCTTAGAATCAGTTGCATATTCTGTAAAGAAATATTTTCTATAATATTAAGAAAATCCATTTTTTTTATTATAAACCAGGGGTGTTAAACTCATAGCAAATTGCGGGCCACATGAGCTTTTGTGTACTAACTTGTGGGCTACATAAGGCCCGCGGACCGCATGTTTGACACGCCTGTTATATAAATCAATATCTTTTTTTCATATAAATTTGCAATAATATAATCGAAATCTCGGTTTTGTGTGAAGATATCGTTTCGTTACAACATTACTGTGTATGCAAAAATCTATTTGTAAACACAATATTACATAATATTACATTTTAGTCGATTGCGCAAAAATGGCGCAATATCGCCCTTGGGAATAATAAATAATGCGCAATTTATTTATTACTTAATTAAGGAGAATAAATTTAAATTTTAAGCATTCTCGTGTACATATATGCACATAAATTATAATATCGTGGATAGTTCAAGTGAGTCATAAGATTATTATTGTATGAAATTTTCATCTAAATTCATTATTAATGACGTGTATCGTAAACATGTATTTTTATTTAGATATTTAGAAGATATTGATATATAATGGGATACCTTTTTTTTTTTTTTTTTTGAAGATATTGGTCTTCAAAAAAAACTCCACATTTTGTTAGTATTTTATAGATTAAAATATTTAGTCGAAACAACTTTCTAATAGAGTCAATATAAAATTATTTTGTATGAGTATCTAAAAGTAGCACATTTCATTGGCCTTCGAGAAAATGGTTAGATGGCTACCTTAAAGTTTATGTTCTCATAAAACGCTAAGGCAAATTAAAAATTAATCTACTGTTCTTTATATATATACATATAAATATATTGTAAAAATATAGAATATGTTGAAATTTTTCAATTTATTCGGACTTACATATACGGTTAGTATGAACATGTAACGTGAGTAATAAAGTTTTTTTTTTTTTTTTTTTTTGAAAAATATTTGAAGAAGCAAAACTCAAAGAAAATTCAATATGAGCAGTCATGGGCGGATAGTAATCGTAAATTTTGAAAGCTCTCGTGTAATTCCGCAATATCTGAGACTTTTATTACTATTCAGTTGGAGAGAGCTTTTGCGCAACATGTTACTAAAAATTCTACACGAGCACAGGATAAGTAATATTAAGCTCTAACTATATCGCCGAATTGTAAACTACATCTAGAAACGGTTTATAAAAAAAAAAACTATAAATATGCAATAAGTTAAAATTTTGTTTCAACACTTTATAATGTAGTCTAAAATTGGAATTAGATACAATAAAGAGCAGTAATCTGGAAGTGCCTTAAAGTTATAATAAACTATATCTAAGATTAAATTTAATCTTCAATTTTTCTGACATCAAAATGATTCAATGAATCAATAATTGATTAGATTTAAAGGCATTATTATTGATAATTGTGATATATAATTTTTATTTAATACGAAATCTATATAATATATAAATATTTTTATATATCATTTACTCTTCATACACTATTTTTTATACTTAAAATATACTATATTAAAAAAAAATAGAGGTAAATAGCGTAAAATTACCCTTAAATGACGTCGAAGGTAACTTAAAGGACGAACAAATACGACGTTCAAGCAACATTTAATGGAGCGTTAAATTCGACTTAATGACGTCAAAATGACGTTCGAATTACATAATTTGGCCGCATTTAACGCTCCGTATGATTTTAGATTGACTAGTGATGCACACACTTTAAAAGCTCTCATTTTTTCTGAAAATAAAAAATAAAAATAATACAAAGATAAGTGGTATTAATATATTGGACCACTTTTAAAGCATTCCTTATGAAAATATTCAAATATATCACTATGATAAAAAAAAGTAAGGTGAAATTGACATTTAAAACTCCCGAGCATTAGGAAGGCAGGTAAATTGTATTTTTTCCAAGGTTGGTAGGACTGTCTATAACATTTGTCAAGCGTCTGTTTGTAAAAAGGTTTAATAATTTCTTAGTTACATTTGTTTTTACAACTCTTGGTTTCTTCATCATGATAATGCCATGTCATACTGCATTGATTCCTAAACTTGACTCATATCGTTCCGCAACCACCGTATTCGCCTGATTTGTCTCCGTGCGACTTCTGACTATTCAGAAAATTCAAACGACGAACGCGGGGACGCATTTTATCAGACAGAGATTATATTGAAGGGGATGAAATTGATTTGGAAGAATAAATAAAGATTTACATTTTATAAACAAATTCACCTCACTTTTTAATCATAGTGTTATATATGGCTGACATCAGAATTTTGTTTCACTGATATGAACCATTATAAATCTATTTTTACAAACAAAATTATATTTTTAAGATAAATTAAAATCATTTTTTAATTATAAAATTAATGGAAAAAGTGTATAAATAATAAACAAATTCTTAAATATTCTAAAATAAAATTTATATAATTTTATCTATTGAGCTTCATTTCGATTAAACCCATATTATTATATTTTTTCAATCAAAATTATAAAATATCAAAATAGATCTTGCTCTATAATTTCATCAATAAAATATGTTAAATTGAAAGAAAAAAAAACAATCGTATAAAAATAGTTTAATGTATTCATACAATATCTAATCACAATCAAAATTTTTGTACCGATCAATTAAGCTAGAAGCACAACGAAGAGCGTCATATGGGAAACTATATAAAAATTCTAATTCATAGTTGAAGAAGACCATCATCTTCTACGAAGATCTCATCTTTTTCGGATGGTAATTTGATGGAATTACCTTCGAGCTAAAATACATATAAGGGAACCGGATAAATTGAAAATGAGCCCGAAGCCGATCGAAAACAATACGGTACATCAGTCAAAAGTACTTACAACAGCTCATATTTATATATATATATATATATATATATATATATATATATATGTGTGTGTGTGTAATAATTTTAAATTGGTTCTTTTTTTTCAGAATGTTGTGTTCCACGTCTAGTTCAATTTACATACATATTCAACGGAGCCGATGCCCCGAAGTTATGTTGCACTCGGATTCTATGTATAATTTAATTTTCTTGTCTCAATGCAATATTATTTACTATATAAATGTTTATTTATAATAAACGACAGTAGAGTGTGTATTAAAACGTTATATTTACATCTTGCATTCAAATTCATCCTATATGGACATAAAATAATATGTTGTATAGACGTTTAACGGTTATGCATTTTGAAACAGAACGATATTTCGTAATTTAAATATTAAATAAAAATAATTTTAAATTATTATATATAATATATTTAAGGATGCAATAAGTCGTAAATTCAATTTTCATTATTTAGAGCATTTTTTATAATAATAAAAAAATATATTTTATATAAGAAATAATTTTGATATTAACAATAGAAATAGTAAAGAAAAAAGTGTATCGTTTTTTAATCATATTAAAATATATATATAATATTATATTTTACATATGTGTTATGAAATAAGATCCGTTTACGTGAGAAATAATATTAAGTAAATACGATTAGTCAATTTTTTTTATGCGGCTCAAAGCGACTTTTTTTATTATATATTAAAAATGAAAAATATTGTAGAATATGTTGAATAGATCTAGGAGAAAAAAATGTGGAAATAGATAAATCGCTTTGTCTTTAACGATTTCACGCTTTATTTGTGTGTTAATTATTCGAGGCGTAAAAAAAAAGCGAATGAGCCGTAATTAGAGAGGATTTGAACAATGCTAATAAAGCCTTCAAAAGATTTTTATATTATATTGTATTATAATATTTATATATAATATATTCTATAATAAGTAACATAGAATATAATAAATAAAATTATCAATTGATTTTGTGATTATTTGTTTTTTTTTTTTTTTGAAAGACATCGTTCTTTATTTCAGGAATATTAAACTTTTTATTTTTTCTACGCTGTGTGAAGTTAAATTAGATTTTTTTTTAATAGTAGTATTGTTCATATATATATATATATATAATAGTTAAGAAAAAATAAGGAAGAATTATTCAACAATCTTCTTTATAAATTTTTTTTTATATAACATTTTCATCCTTGGTCCTTTCTTTCGCTATTTTATCTCTAAACGTTTCAATTTCACACATGCCGACTGTAAAATTCGGCACACAAGGACCAAGGACGAAATTCCCTTTTCTAACCCTTCCTCAAATATTTATCATTCCGTCTAATGTTCAATCCCGTTATATACAGGGGTTTAAATATTCGAGTCACGTACAAAAGCCGGTCCTAAGATTAACGCAAATTGCTCTCATTTTATACAATAATATCGGATAATAAACGGTCGATTATTATCGGCCAAGGCCTGTTTGTTACACGGACCGACATTAATCATTAAGGGTGACACGGTTTTTGATTATCTAAAGACCGTCTTCTAAGGACAATGTTCTCAAATTTCGGAATGTTTATATTATATATGAATTAATAGTATTTTGTACCATGTTTTATATAATATATAATGAAAGCTATAAATTAGAATCAAAACGCCATAATGAATATAAATTTAAATATGGTTTTTTTTTTGTGTGTAAAAAGGCCACAACACGTGACGAGCGAAACATATTCATAATTTCACGGACGAAATGAACAGAGTCCGTGTTTCAAAGGCCTTTTTATTGCCGAGGCGCGTTCATTGTGACCGTTGGAGCGAAATGCTCCCTATTAATATCTGTCAAGATTTTTGAACATCTCGACGAGTTCCCAAAAAGCGTGAGTCCGCCGCTCCATTTTTCATTGAGGTCTTTTCTTTTTATATATTTCTATTTTTTTTTTTTTTTTGTTCACTCTTTCTAGATTGAAACGTTGATATTTTACATGTAGAACGTTTCAAAAGTCATGGGAAGATTTGATTGTATCATAAAAAAATGGAATAGTTAAAAATATATAAATGTATAATTCGATGGGGCAAAATCTTGATGAATATGGCGGATGCTCAAGGTCATATATTTATGTATTTATGCAGCTAACGATTTGATTATATTAAAAATAAATCAACTATGCATTATTCAATTTATATATATATATATATATATATATATATTTAATAATACACTTAACAAATAACCATTATATAAATTACATTTACAATATATTTATCGTATATTCTAAATAAAAAAATAATAATTTTCACGGTATTCGATCACAATAAATATGATGATGCAAATAACGATGATCATTATCATCATCGTCGTCTCGCAAAAAGTATATAAATAACGTCAGAAAGCCGTGATAAATCGCATCGACTCCCGACACTGCAGTGTCATCGTAATTTTACGTAAAATGGCGTTACCACTTTTTTTTCTTAACTCTCTTTTAGTTTTGCGCACACAAAACTAATATTGCATTTGAGAACGTTGATAAATGTTACGTTTGCGGCTGAATAAGCGGCCGTCGCTCCGCTTATTGTGATCACGTTTATCGATAAAGCGATTATAATACGCCGTAAATCTTCGTATTCGAAAGTGAGTTGTTTTTAATGCGATTTTCTACAGGAAAATTATTTATAATTTATCTATTTCACACTGAATAAACATTGTAATCATTTTTTTATGTATAAATTTCTATAATAAATATTATAATTTATATTGTTTTTTATCATAATAAAATTTAAATTATTCTCCTAGCTTTATGTTTCAATTTTAAAATAAAAATTTAACACAAAATCGAATCATATTTCAAGCAGATTTTTCTATATCTTAATACAAAATATGATCAGTATAATCATTATAAAATATCATTTTTCAAACTTTTATAAGAATTTTTTTTTTTTGGAATATTAAAATATAATTATTATTTAGGCAAGTTTTTTTTTTATTAAAATAAAAAAAATGTATATCGCCAGCCTTAAAACGATTGAAAATGTCTTAACATTAATTACGAGCATGAATAATGAAACGACAAGTCGTCAACGCGTTGAATGAAAAGAATTTATTCATATGAGTCTAAATTGAAATGTAAATATTGACCATTGTCCGTTTATAGATCGCACATCCTCAAACGTTCGCCGTTCTGATTTTTAATCTTCCATTGACACAATAAAGTGTCAACTGAACGATCGCTACTAATAAACGATGAATCGAAATCAAACACGCAAATGCAACAATTGATACTATGAAAAAAAAAACCAGCGTCGTGTAACTAAAAAGGAAAGCCAATTATCGTTTAAAAATAACATAAAAATAAATAAATAAATAAAATGAATTCTGATTGTATATTTGGTTAACTAATCGATTTTCATATGTGTAAGTGCACGAATTTTCATATGGGTCCACTTGTATATAATTAACGTCGAATAACGAGCTTTATATAAATTATACTACTTTTTTATATCAATAAAAATTTGAAAGTGATGTGTTTATGTAAAAAAAAAAAAAAACTTTGAACCCAAGATCTGAGGTAAAGGCAGTTAGTTAGACACATTGTAAACGTAGCCATTAGTCCATCTTAATGATGCAGGTGGTTTTTTTTAAAAAAAAAAACCTTTAGAAAACTTTACGACGTGTAGACGGTCGACGGTCGTAAATGCGAATTACCATTCTTTACTGCACAATTAAACTGTCCAATATCCGTTAAACGTGCGCGCGTGTGTGCATAACGCGAATTTCACGCGGAACATTTGGCGGATTGAAAACGGAATTCCAGACGATGTTATCAATATCGATTTCTTTTAAATAAATAATAACGGGTTCAATTTGGGGAAATGGACTCTTCGTTTATTATGCATCTGAAATTCTTTTATACATATATATATATATATATATATATATATATATATATATATATATATATATATATATATATATATATATATATATATATATATATATATACATGTTTTAGAATTGAATGTGAGCGGAATAAATAAAATTTTATACGGCCATGTCTCGACGATTCGGATGAGGAGTTCGTTCTGAAAATTCGAGGGATGAAAAGATGTATGATTAAATATTTATGGGTATAGATATATATATGTGGTTATTTTGTGGTAATATAAATATGTGTAGGCTTAATTAGGATTGACAGGTTGCGGATTCGAACCCGTGATATCGTTTTGCGATGGACATGTCTTATGAAAAAATAAATAAAAAATGATTTATATATATATTCATATATTAATATATTAATATTACAACAAGTAATTCATATAAACATCATTTGTGGTTTTCGAAAATACTTGAATATAAAAGTGAGCGTTGATATAACTGTCAAAAAAAAAATAGGTACAATAAAGCCTCAGGCTTACATTTAGCAATTTCGCGTGTTAAAATGAGATTTTTATCAATGTAACGATATTATTTACGTGCAATTTATCCGTTTCTTGCATATATTTTAATGCGATATTTCGTGTCACTTTCAAGGTTTCAGGTGCGAACCAGATCGAGATTTAATCACGTGAAGAACGACGCCAATTATAACGACGCAAAACATACATCAGCTGTTCGTCGAAAACGTATATAAATTATGAAATAAATAATGAAAATATTACCATATCCGATTGACCACCAGTTTCGTCATAAATTACGTTACTGCACTCGTCCATCCCTCGTCCGGTGGTTTGGCCGAGGAGATTCGCTCCGATTCCAGAAGAACGGAGCAGTCAGACGACGACGACGACGACGACGAAGATGGACACCTAATGTAGTGGATCTTCTCTAATCCATCACAACGATTCTGGCGAATGATCGATCGAACACACGACGACAATATCTCGTGCTCGATCTCATCACAGATCGAACGGGGTCAATTTTTTTTTTTCACCCCCCCTAGACGTTTCGTCACAGACGCAATTGCGCGACGGATCGATTCAATCCAATCGAACGACGCAATACAATCGAACGTTATTCACTTTCAACCGTTTTGTTATTACCGATCGTTCTTAATGATTGTGACGATGATTTAGATTCGATTGCGGGGTGTATTTTGTACGTTATATACGCGTGTCTTGAGATATTTTAAGGGACGTGTTTGTTGTGGATTGAAGCACCGGTGTGACTAAATGCTAGGGTTGGCGCCGCGACGCGCACAGTGACTTTAATCGATCCGTTGTGCGCGCTTGCGTCTTTTTACCGTTCAACCCCCCAATAAAAAGGCGGTCTCTTTCAAAATCTACCTTAAAATATTTCAAGATGTCCCATATATAATATATATATTATGCCAGATAAAATATTCGATATCAATCCTGAGGATCTTTGATCTGCTTCGGTCAGATCGATCAATATTATAATCCTTCAATTATTCAGTATGAAACAATATTTTTTTTTATATATGATAAAACTTGTATAAAATATGATTCATAATGATAAAATTTTAACAACTAACATGCTAACCTAATATTGCTAATAGTTAAATATTAATATAGTACTATATTTTTAGTTACAACACGCCTTTGACCTCATAAAAGTCGTTAATGACCTCATACAAAAAAAAAACACTAATGATATTTATAATTAAAAAAAAATTACAATATAAAAAAAAGATGAGTTTGAAAACAAAAAGATGACTCATTATAATATATTAGTAAATAATTAAAAACTTTTATTTCAAATATCATAAAACTGATTTATTTTTATACAAAAAAATCGAGTCGTCAGCTCTACATTAAACCTTCAAAATATTATTCGTTACTATTTTTTTTAATATTTTAATTTTTATATTCTAAATTAAAATATATAAATCTTGCTCACATTTAATAATTACATTATGTTATAATGTTAATAATATGAGATGATATAATAATATAGATTTGAATTTTTATATTAAATATATATAAATATAGTAGAAAAAAGTCTAAGAACAATTTGAAAAATAAAAAAAAATGTTAATTTAACTTGTATAAAAATGTATTATATTTTAAATCGTAATTTAAAAAGTCGACTTGAACTTATTTGGAATATTCCTCTATATAAAACAGTGTTCGCAATTGCGGCTTATTATTTATAATATGCACGTATATCTACAAAAAACTGCGGCCTACGCCGACCAAAACGGAATTCATTCAAAGCCTTATATTCATGTTATATGAGGTGGTGTATTTTATTACCTTTGGTGCGATCGTTCGCATAATTGTGGTGAATTTTGTGGTTTTTTAATATTGTCCGAGCGGAAATTATGCAAGAATGATTATAAATATTTATGACATCCTCATGACAAAAAATAAATAAATAAAAATAATTACGAAATAGTTGAATTTGAGGTATAAATATTGTATAACGTTAAAAAAATATATTTATTATTGCGAATAATTTATTTAAAAAAAAAATATTTGTTTCATATCGATGACTTATTTTATATTAAAAAAGATAGAAATAAATATAAAATATTTTAGTTTTTCTAAGAAAATATGTCGATTATAAACGAATTTTAAAGGTTTCAAGCAAAATCTTGTTGATTAATTATGAATATGCATTAAGACGTCAAGTATTATTAAGGTTTTCACTTTCGTTGAAAATTTATCTTCAATTAAAATATCAAATTTTGCTTTAAAAAACAAAACATTATATTTATATTAAAATTTAGGATGATTTATTTTTATTTAATACTTTTGAAGAATTATGTTGAATTTTGATATAAATATCTGTGACACGACATTATTTTAAATCTCATGAGAAATGATGTTATTCATTTTTAATATACAAAAAAGGTATCAATGGATAAAATATTTCAACAATATTAAAATACAAAAATCGATAATAAGTTAGTTTTTTTTAATCCAAAAATATATTTCTAATTTTATTTTTTATTTGTGTATTTAAAAAAAAATAATTAAAATATTGATTGCTTTCACAAATTGAAAGTAGAAATAGGAGTGATATCACGAAATTCAAAATTATCAAATTTTATATATTATTTTTATAACAATAAAAATCTATTTTAGAAATAATATAATTACGTTATATTAAAATATTTATTTAATATTTAATAAGCTAAAATTGTTAAATGCGAATATTCGAGACGGGTTTTTTTTTCAATATGGCATTTAATGTGAATAAAAAAATACTAAACAAACCATCAAAAGCAATTTTCCGCCTTTCAAATACGAAATTGCAACATAATTAAATTTCGCGCAAACATTCGAGATATAATAAAATTTAGAAATGAAATGTATAATAGACTTTTCTTTTTATCCAACTATTGTAATTATTTTTTATTTACTTTTCTTTTCGATATTAAAAAAAAAAAAATATATATATATATATATATATATATATATATATATATATATATATATATATATTATATTATATGACAATATATACAAAAGTTGATAAAACTTTCATAAACCGGTGCACAAAATGAAACGTAAACATTTCACATGAGAGCATAGTAAAGTGAACGTATATGAGAGTCAAAAATTGCATATTTAAAAATCAGAGGTTGTCAACATGTTGATAGCCGTCCGCTAAAGGAACAATTATGATATTATAAAATTTCGCAAAATACATACTTTTGATGTTAATTGTAAAAAAATAAATATTTGCAACAATTTATTGGTAACGCACATATTTGTTTATTTAATTGTAAACGATATGTAACATAAAAAATTGAACCAAAAAAAAGACTGTAGCGTCATTAATTTTTAATAATTTTTATCGTACATTATAAATTTCATATTTAAAAATGAATGACAAAAAATACAGACTGTTATCAAATTTTATAATATCATCAGATAAGTGAGTAAATAAAAACGATTGACATGCCCTGATAAAAATCAAAATGATGACTTCATTTCATTGTTGTGCCACAGTCCGACCACTTTTTTGAGCAATGCGAAAGTTGTATTTGCAATGACACTAGTGGCGGGTCATTTCCATTTCTAGAAAGTTAAATATAAGGCCACGGTCACGGTAAAGGCGATCGATCACGTACGTATTAAATTGACCCTTCAATAGATTTTTCTTCTCTCTCAACTGCTGAAAGATTACTGTAATATGATATCTTATAATAAGACAGATATTAAATTCATGTTTGTGTTATATTTTTTTCATGTTCATGTTTCATATATACGAAACAATATGAGTGTGAGTCATTCAACCGTAGCTTAAACAAATCATTTAACCTGTCCCAATATAATCGAATGAATCATCAAAGCGATGAGTCAATTCTACATATATAAACATTTAAATGTTTATTATGTACTTTAAAAATAGCATAAAAATGTTATTTTTTAAACAAAAATATACACAAATTAAAAATAATTAAAAAAAATATATTTTCTATATTAATACATTTATACATAACGTTTTATATATTAGTACGTTTTTTTTCATAAAGATTATTTTAGAATAACGATAAAAAATTATAAATTAATCATTTATATTGGATGGAATAATCGTTTTCCAATAACTAAAAATTTTTGTCGATTGAAAGATTGTTTATTAAAATTAAAAATATTATCTTGTTTATGCCGCAATATTAATCTTCTCTGGGTCAAATTAAAAATATATTATACAAAATAATTAAAAAAAAATATCGGAGTTTTGTTCCGATACGCTCCGACTATACCATACTATAAGATCGAACTGAAATTTTAAAATACATTTTCAACTTATATTTCTTCTTGTTTTATCTTTCTGAGAAAAAAAATACATATTGTTGATTAATATTAATGTGAGTTCTAAACAAACTTTTATAAAATTATTTTTTTATAAATTTTACAAAATTATATTTGTTATTTTATAAAATATAAAATATAATGAAGAAATTTTATATATTTTTTTAATTCATATATAATCTCATTTTTTGCAAACTCATGTCTTTCTTAATTAATTTCACAAATTGATATATTAAAAAAATATTATTACTTTCTTTAAAAGATCAAATTAATTTTATATAACTCAAAAAAAAAATATTATACATTATTAATTTAGCATAAATAAAATTGAAAATTAAACATAATAAAAAAGAGAACAAAATTCCTATTCATTTCATAATATATAATATAAAAACAACTTTTATTTTTGACGTTCAAAAAGAAAATGTGATGACATCTAATCGCACATTCTACACAATCATTATTCACGGGAAAAACTGGTCGGAAAAAGCGCTCTTTGGACCGCGATGATGTAAAATGTGCGAAACAATGTCGATTTATATCTGTCGACGACAATGTGTTAAAAGTGTCGAAACGGTTCCCGTGTCAATTGTTTGACATTGGAAGAAAGGAAACACTCGAGGAGTCACGTTTCACATCGAAGGGTTAAATTGAGGTGAAAACGTATTGCCGTCTGTTTATCTGACCGACAATCCGGTTGTAGAATCGGGCCGAATGCTAATAATGTTCAAAGTGCAATAATCCATGAGGTCCAATTTGTAGTGTGATTTATTGAAGAGATGTTCGCGGCGAAAGATAGATAAGTGCAGAAAGTCTAGCTTTGGTAGACACAATGCGAATGATCGTATTGTTCTTTTTATAATAGAAAAATAGTAACGTGTTCGCTATTAATAAGTACAATTGACTAAATGTGCAAAAAATAATATATTTGAAAGTTTAGAACAGAGCTAATGACTCAATTATGTAATAAAATGAATCTTCTTAAATATGAAAAAAAAATTTTTTTTGTATCAAAATACACGGCCATGAACGATGAGAGATTTTTGAAATAAAACATTAGACGAAAATCGATTACTATCTTTAATGTCTAACGTAATCGAGTCTATTTAGCTTAATGCATTGAAATATTGTCGTTTCATTAATAAAAATCTACATTATTAGAAATAAGATTGAAATATTAATTACATTATTAAAAACGAAAAGAAACATAAATAACAAATAATTATAAATCTTTTTTATTCAAACTTGTGTAACATAACCTCAAACCGCGACTCAAATATTATATTATCATATAATATATTGTAATATTTGAAATATAATGAAAAAATATTCATAATACATATATAAAAAATAAATTTAAACTCTTTCTTAAATATAAACTTATGTAATTCACATCGTTGTTTCTAAGAAAATTTTATCAGCTGCCTCTTATCTTTTTTGTGATCCACTAATTAAGTTTAAAGAAGAGTTTGCAAATAAACAAGGCTTCAAGATATATATATATATATATATATATATATATATATATATATATTTATATATATATATATATATATATATATTTATATATATATATATATATATATATTTATATATATATATATATATATATATATATTTATATATATATATATATATATATATTTATATATATATATATATATATATATTTATATATATATATATATATATATATATATATATATATATATATATATATATTCTGTGATCAAAAAGTGAGGTGAATTTGTTTATAAAATATAAATTATTTTATTCTTCAAAATCAATTTCATCCCCTTCAAAGTAAACTACTTTTTCCAGTCATCGAAACAGTCGGTATAGTCTTTTTCCGGTATAGTCTTCAAGACCTTCCTCGATTACGTTTTTATCTCCTCAATCGTATCAAAACGGCGTCCCTGCATTTTGAGTTTGCTGAATAGCCAGAAGTCGCACGGAGCCAAGTCAGGCAAATACGGTGGTTGCGGAATGATATGAGTCGAGTTTTTGTTTAAAAAAATCGCGAAGAACCAATACAGTATGGCATTTAACCTCACCTTTTGATCATAGTATATATATATATATATATATATATATATATATATATATATATATATATATATATATATATATATATTTGTTGTGCAGCAATTATACACTTTAATAATGATACTAACAATGCAAAAAATAACCAGCAAAACAGTCGAGCACTATAAGTAATTTCCAACGACGCCATTTTCACTATTTTCTAGTAAAGCACGAAACATCTTTATCTCTATATAAAGCAAAAATGAAAATGTTGTATATATGTACGTTTTTGTTGTATTATCGCAGTTATCGACATACGAAAAAAAAAATAGTACATACGACGTAAATAATACTTACTTCGCCTTTAATGTAGACGTAAAGCCGGAATCAGACTTGAATGAAAATATATTAAATTTTATTCAAAATAATTTATTATGAATCAACGTCAAATTTAGATCTGAATAATTTTTTTAAATAAAAAATGAAATATTCTACTTGAATTTTCATTCTTTAAAATATTTAAAATTTAAATATATACATTTTCTTTCCTTTATATTACATAATGATATAAAGAATTATAACATTAATTAAATCATTATAATGTCGGCTTAAAGTTGATATCAAAATATTTTTTTTACATAGAAATAATTACGACTTTGCTATATAAAATCGTTTTTCGCTATAATTTTCTATAAATGAATTATATTCAATATCTAGTATAGCGCCTGCTTTATGTGTGTATTTCATCAAAAACAAAAAAAAACAAACAAATGTACTCAATTAGCATACAAATAAGCCAGTATGTCACAATACAGCTACTTCAAGGTTTTCACGATGCTTAACATACTAAATGTGGATTGTTTGAATTTATATGAATGAAATTTTTAATTAATGTTCCATTCTAATGATAATTAATATATATTTATTTATTAATAAATCGTATTATAATTGTTATAAATTTGAAAAATCTATATATATATTTGTATTGAATCGAATCATCAATATAAATATTTATATGTAAAAAAAAAATTTTTTTAAATGCTTTCAGATTCTACATATTTTATAATTTCATGATAGTGCTGTATATTTAATATTTATTTATATTATTTTAAATAAATATAACGGAACTATTGATCCGTGTTGTTTATTACATGTAATATTTTCCGATCATAAATAATGCGATAGAAATCAGCATAAAATAAACACGTGTAAAACGAAAATTTTCTTCAATATTGAAAAAAAAAAAATATATATATATATATAAATAATCGCGTTATTCGAATAACGCGCACACGTCTACTAATAAAGAATGCAATCGTGTCAATTGTGAATGGCTAAATTTTTAGCAAATTTGAAATGAAAAAAAAAATTATATATATATATATATATATATATATATATATATATATATATATATATATATATATATATATATATATATTCGCCAAAATATCGATTTATATTAAATATTATCGACGAAGAAAGAGCCGCGGCCAAAAAAAATGGCGATAAAAAGTCGCCATAACGGAATAAATCGACGAACACAAGTCAAGAAAATAAAAAAAAATGGCGCACGCCTCATTTAATTTCAAAGAACACGGTTTTTGCGTTTATGATGCGGGATAAAAATCAATGTTACATCTTTAATTTTTTTTATTTATATTGTTAGATTACGATTTATAAAGTTGTACATTTGAGTCCGATTAGTGTGACAGTCTGAATAATATGACACATCCAAACAATTTACCAATTACTAATCTGGCAGATAGGATATTTTGATTTATATAATATAATATTTAATCTTCATTAATGTCATACTAATCGGACTCGAACGCATTTAATTAGTTATTTTAATTTTAATAATTTCGTAAAAATCATCTATAAATATGCTAATTATTTTACCAATGCTTTATATATATATATATATATATATATATATATATATATATATATATATATATATATATATATATATATATATAATTCATTCATTTTTATATTATAATTTTATTATAAAATTATTGTTTAATATAAAATTGATAATTATTTTATTTGTATATGAAGATATATTATCATCATTATTTAGAATTAGAATGTCTAATAAAAATTATAATATTGCCGATTAATATTTATTAAATAGCGAAAATATTATATATTGTCATGCATACAGCTTTAATATGCAATATGTATTCATTTAAATATGCAAGTGTATTTCCAGCCTGAGGTAAAAAATATCATAAAAACGAACAAACACACGTTTCAATTTTTCCACTTATGCAAAGTGTTTCGTATTTTAGAAAACGAAAACGTCGGAATTTTTATATAGAGAAAAATAAAAAAAAATTGTAACACCTTCATATGAGAAAGCCTTATTATGCAAGTGTAAAATAAAATTTTCACGCTATGAAAAATTCCTAGTTTTCCCATTGGAAAAACGGCGGCGAACGCGCAAAGTGTTGACTCGAGTCGTGAAATGGTCGATTTTCGTTTTTATTATGGCCAAAATGAAACTAAAACTATTAAAACTATTACAAATTTAGTAATTTAAATCGTTTCAATTCTAAGTGTATACTTCGATACGATTGCGAGTGTCGAAAAGCGATTTTCTTTTTTTGTGTTTATAATAAACATATCGCTTTTGGCGGGTGATATTTCCGGTGAAAGCGTAGCTGTTACATATCGTACTTTGGCGCAAATAACGCGACAACGCGAAAAAAATACGAGTTTAAAGAACATCGCGACATATATACATTGAATTCTTAATATACAAACGTGAATTTTTCAGCTCATAATATGAAAATAAAAAAATTAATCATTTAAATTTATTTAAAATTAATCATTTAAATTTATTTAAAATTAATCATTTAAAAAAATTAATCATTTAAATTTATTAATTAATCATTTTAATTTATTTAAAATATTCATAATATAAAATAAATGAACGTAAGATGGCGTCGTTGTCCTGCTGTCAATATCAATTGCAGAAAATTTAAATAAATCAATATTTGTTTAAAAAATTAGACGAAAATAACAAACTAACGACGTTTATTTACAACATTAGACACCAACGTGAATTAATAAGATGAACAAATTCGAACGAATCGACATTGAAACTAGTTAAAAGTCGAAATTGTTGCGTAAAAGCGCACAAATAAGACGTGCCGTCGAAAAACGTATGAGGCGACGTAATTACGCGTCGTTTTGAGGCAAAGTATGCTTCAACGATTTCTTTGACGGTGACAGTTTTCGTGTTTGAAGATCGTTAGTGTCTCGAATTGTGGTTTATTTGACATACATGTAACGTTATCATATATAATCGCAATCGTTGAGTTTTAAACATTGAATATTTTGTAATTATCAAATTGAAATGTCAAGTATTAAAAGATATGGTTAAACGCACAGCTAATATAATTATTTATTTAAATTCAAATATATTAAAACGAAATTTATTATATAAATCATTTGAATTTCTAGTTAAACTTTATTATCTCTTATGAAAGAATTTGACAATAGATCAATCGACAGATTGTTAACATTAAACAACTGATTTATTCAAGGTTATCACTATTTGCAATAAACTGTTTGACATTATAAAAATATCTAACGATAAACTGATTAATGTGATTAATTTGTTATCATTTAATAATTGATCTATCTTGAGTCATATGATAATTAATCGAAAGGATTAAGGGTCACAATCTTTATATACTATTGTGATCAAAAAGTAAGGTGAAATTGTTATTTAAAATACCCTGGCATTTGGAAGGCAGGTAAATTGTATTTTTTTTTCTAGATAAAACTGTCTATAATATCTGTTTATGAAAAGGTTTAATTATGTCCGAGTTTTTATAACTTTTGGTTCCGTTACTGACTCATATCGTTCCGCAACCACCGTATTCGCCTGATTTGGCTCCGTGTGACTTTTGGCTATTCAGCAAACTCAAAAGGCCAATGTGGGACGTCGTTTTGACACGATTGAGGAGATAAAAATCGAATCGAGGTAAGTATTTTTAGGCTATACTGGAAAAAGACTATTTCGATTGTTTCGAGAACTGGAAAAAGCGTTGGCAAAGGTGCGTTTTATCGAAATTGATTTGGAAGAATAAATAAATAATTTACATTTTATAAACAAATTCACCTTATTTTTCCATCACAGTGTTATATAGGGACATACGTAGAAAGTTTTTATTTTGAAAATCAATCAACAATATCCAAAACGTAAAAAAGTTGAAACACGAGAACAATGGGAAACACGCAACGACACAACCAATATAAACTTGAACTTGTAAAAACAATCGTGTCACCTCTCGTGTCGAACATCGATAAAATTCAAAAGACATAAAAAAAAGAAATAGCAAAAATATCATACTAAACGATCGACGCTTTTACTAACACGAAACCAGGAGAAAGATTAGTTTTCTACTATTTCTTTTTTTTTTATTTTATTCATAGCATTATTTTTTTTTAGCTCCCGGGTCTTAACTCTTATTATTGTCATTATATTGACATCATGTACGATAAACAGAGAAGACATAACCGGAACCGTTATGATTCGAGTTTCGAATAACAATAACCGAAAATTCCCATAGTCCATCTGACTCTATAACACTTCACCCCCAAAGAAAGATTAATAATTAGTGTGCGAAACACGATTCATTGTTGAAGATAAAAGAAAAAAAGATGGAAATTTTCACACATATCCATTATGATATCTTGATTGTTTCCAATGAAATTGCAATGAAATTATGCCCAATTTATATACAGTAGAACTACGCTTATATACTGAGATAAATATTTAAAATAAAGTTCATTTATATATATATATATATATATATATATATATATATATATATATATAAACATCTTCGTACAACGTCTATAGTAGACATATCAAACACGAGGTTCGCAGACCGCATGCGGTCCGTCAATATAAAAATTGCGACCAGCCTAGATGCGCTGTTTTTAATAACGTACATAAAATTGACATTTAAAAGTAAATTTTGTTTTTTTTTTCACTTGTAGTATGTAGTTCCGTTTAATAAAGTTGTAGTGTGCAATTTAAATGAATTAAAAATGATATTTTATTTATCAAACTTGTAACGCTTTTAGTCGAAACTTGCGGTCATCGACTTGAATGAAAATGAAAATTGCGGCCCTAAATATTCTATGAGTTTGACACGCCTGGACTGTAGGATTATTTAATTAAAAAAAAATGTTAATATATATTTATAGAAAAATTCTAACACGAATTACATTTTTACATTACTATAAAAATATTAAATTTCACTTTAAATTTTAACCATATTTTCAGATTAAAACTGGCATAAATAGAGATGAGACTATACTATAAAATTTATTATTACAGAAAATAGAATTCAAAATTAAACTATACAATTATAATTATCGTCGTAATCGTAAAGCGGACTCCAACTATACGTATTAAATGTCAAAGTCGAAGCATAAAATACGTCTTATAACCACTTTATCGTCGTTTTACAGCGTAACGTCCTATAATTAAATGCGTAAAACCGTTTTAACATACAATTAATTCCAAAGAAGAAAATGCACCAGATCAACAGAATAATTCAAACATTCATTTATATATATATATATATATATATATATATATATATATATATAATATAATATAATATAATATAAAGATGCGATGACATTAACCGGCTTCGAAAGAGAGTTTCTAACACGAATATAGCCTCCGTTTATCTTCACGGTCGTTTCATCTTTTTCTTCTTCTTCTTTTTTTTCCTATTCTCACATAGAAGAAAATGGCTTATTATGCCGTTTGTCGTCGTATCTTGTGTCGACATTAAAATATATACCATGTGTGCGCATCGTTCAATTGGAGAAATTACCATTGAAAAAGACTCATTATACGAACGTACGTAATTGTATAATAGTTCATTAATTACGTTTACAATGTGTGTTTTGGTTAATGTACATTAACGTTTTCTCATGTCGTTATAATAATAATAATAAAAAAAAGTGTATATAAAGTATAGTTATAAAATATTAAAATAAATTGGACACAAAATGGACGAATTTAGAATAATAATATTGTATAAATAATAAACTTTGATTTGTATTTAGAATATTGTTTGGTATTTAGAAGAAATAAAACTAACCTAACCTAACTTTCTTAACCTAACCTAACCTAACCTATATCAAAATCAGTATTAAAATTCGAAATTTTTCATTTTAATCAAATATATTGAATATAATTATAGTGGATTATAATTTCTTAATATTATACATATAATAACAAGGCGGAATTTCAGAAAAATGTATGAAAATAACTACGTGTTATTTTCACAATAAACCACTACAATTCTATTGTTCTTACTATATTAACTCATAGCAGCTTTCTTGCGATGAAAAAAAAGAAACCTTCACTAATTAGCTTGGATTGAAAAGAAAAAAAAAAGGTTCTGCCGGGAGTTGCGATTAAATCTCGGTTCGACCGATGGAATTCCCATTCATTAAAGCCGTCGTCGAATCGAAGACGAGCAACCGAAAGAAAATAAAAGCGACAAAGAAGAAAAATCTCTAAAATCGCTCAAAAAAACAAATTGAAGCCTTCAACAATGGGACGACATTTTGTGGCGTATTTCTCACGCGTTAAATAATAAAAAAAAAATGAACGACACTCGTTAGCTGTAAATGAAGCCATTCAGGAAATGGTCGAACGTTTTCCTTTCACTGTTCGTTTTCTTTTCTTTTCTACTATCAAAAAAAAAAAAACAAAAATGTCGGATTATATTTGCAACTTATATATAATTGGATAAATATTATATATGATCGTTTAAATTAAACCAATGAATAAATATAAATGTATCTTTGCGTAAAATTAATTTTACGTATTCTGGGAGTAATTTGAATTTATTTAACTTTATTATTTAAAATGAAAATTAATGATGAAAAAAACACTGTAAATCAAAAATTATAAAAATACAGTTATAACAACAAGCGTTTAAACCAACTAGAACCCACACAAAATTGTAAAGTTGGAGATGATAAGAATGAAGTGACTTCTAACCAGTAGTTTCTAAACTATTAATTATGACAAACAAATATTATATCTAATAATTCGAATCTATGGTTAATTTTTAATTTGTCAAAAGATTTAAAACTTATTAAGATTAATTTGAAATTTATATCGTAGACAGTTATGTATTAATTTATGCAATCTGAATCTAACTTCTAACAATTTTATATATAATTCAACACTCTCGCAGACCTTATTCATCGAAATCTAAAACCATATCTAAAGATTTTCCGTATATAACGGGTTAATAACCTCGACAATGCTCTTCCTCACTAGAATACAAACGATGACCCGACAGAAATAAGCACCAAATTTGGATGATTCACACCGTAAACATTCCGAATGTGCAACAAAGTGAATTCATCAGGGTGTTAAAAGTGTACTCTAACAATGTAATAATATATATAGCAACCATAAATGTATGCAACCAAAATACTCATGTGAAGAACAAAAACAAAAATAAAAAACGAAAGGAACGTGCAAAACGGCATTCTTTTGGACCAGTTCGCTTACTATCGTGCAACAACGAAATATTCTATGAATATAATTGTATATATATATATATATATATAAATACATATGTATAATGAAAAAAAAATAGAGTGTAATGTGCGTTTTGGGTAGGTGAACTCCATATATGCATGCGATGAACGTTGGCGATCACCATTTCCATGTTCACATTGAGGAATGACAAATTTATACGGCAAGCTCATGTTTGCTTATTGTGAAAAAAAAATAGACTAGCTCGAAAAACGACAGAAATGTAACATGGCGTCGTTATAAAGCCTCGTGTCTTGACAATTTAAATTAATCATGGGCAATGTTTCATTCTGACATTGGTTGTTCCAAGTTTGGCGATTAAGCAATGGAGCCATTCATAGTCTCTTCCGTGTAAAAGTTTAAAAATTATATATTTATATCAATGTTGATTATGTGATTTCAAAACGGAAATTAAACATTATAAAAATATATATATTCCTAATTCATATACTTTGAAATCAGATTGCCAGACTATAGAACAAGGAAAATGTTGCATAAAAATAGCCTTTAATTTAACTTAACTATTACCAAAAATAGTATACAACCTTCATATTCCTTTAAACGCAGTATATGATCAAAGTGCTTATTGACAATTTAGCCTAAAGGGATGTCGGAATGGTGCACATACCTTGACATTTTAATGACTTTATGGTACATAAGAGCAAAAGTAAAAAAGGATCATGTTCCTTCATTAATCTTAAACTCGGTTCATTATTAACTTCTCGTTTATTAAAAGATTGACACAATGACTTTCTGGACTCAAGTATAAACTTGCAAAATACATCAACAACATCGTCATTATTAATTTGCATATCGAACGTGACCTAAAAAAAAAAAAAAAAATGTGCTCAACCCCAGTCATAAATCACGCGTATTTACCGGCAACATCTCGCATATAATATTTAATCGAAAATTCAAAACTCAAAATCCATAAATTACTATACTTCAACAACTCCCAAAAGGAAAATTCATCCATGCTTATGTAATGTTGATCTTGATTTACGATACGATTTTCCTACCGCGTGTCCCCCGGGGGGGAGGGCTAGATTTCTTTCTACGACGTTGCCCAACTGAAAATAATAACAGTAGCTTGTTAAATGAAGAAATAGGTGCATGAAACCTTTCGCCGGACGTTATCGGACCGAACTTAACCAGACTGTACAACCTCGAGCATTATACGAATAACGTCCTGTTTGGCTGTCCATAAAAGTTGGTAACTGTTACGAAACTATGCACGGGGATCCAAGTGGCTTCCTCGAAGGTTAAACTCGTGATCGCGACATGCCCACGCGCATAACTGTAACCCTACGCCGATTGTATTCCACTGATATTAATACATATTAGTATTATTGGATTTGTAAATGAACAATCTGAACTAGCCGTATATACAGGCAGAACGACAAAAAAAAAAAAAAAAGTGCCAATTTTTATCTACAAAATTCTCTATCCATCATAAAACATTCTTAATTTAGCTTGTGCAAGTTACTGATGGCAAGTTTATTTTTTATAATTTCAAATTATATACATTTTATTTTATTTAATAGTTCAGAGATGAGGAAACCGAGGCCTTAGGATCACATGTGACCTTTTGCGTTAACAAGTGTGGCCTATTATGTTTCTGTTTTGTGTACGTTTTTTTTTTTTTTGGTATTTGGTATATGTTTTCACGCAAATATAGAAATTTGTAATCTTTGAAATAAAACTGCAAAAAAAAAAAATATTGCGATCTCCACGAGAAATGGCCTTTACACGCAAAAAGGATTCCCACTCCTTTAACAACTGATTTAATCCTGATAAAATTTTAATAAAAAAATATATACTATAGATTTCTGAATAAAAAATATTTTTGATAAAACAAAATTTTGTACTGAAATCATAAAGTTTGAAATATATTTATTCGAAATTTCATAGGTATTTTTTTTATTGAAATGTTATATAATATTATTAAAAAAAAAATTCAATTATCAAATTTAAAATTTTTATTCACTGACAATTAAATTAAAATAACCAAATAATAATTAACCGTCATCATTTGAAATAAATTATATCACTTTTTAACGATTACCCTTTTCACTGAAACACACTATACAAGTTCCATGAAACGTATAATTAGGTGAAATGCACTTGTTTTCACGTGTCGTGCATTGAATGGCTAATTAGATCCTAATTAAAGCAAATTAACATTGTAACCTGAATGCACATTGATGAATATAATACGCGAGATAAATAATTATATTAATAAATAAAATTAATATAATATAATTCAGAAGATATATTTTATAAACATTTAAGAAATATATATATATACATACATATATATATATATATATATATATATATATATATATATATATTATTTTAATTTTTAAAATAAATATATTTAAACGTAATAAATAATTCGGTTTATAAAACAAATATATGATGTGTTATACAATAAAAATCAAAGAAAATGATTAATGATTTCGAGTTCGAAACACAAATGAAAATAACAAAATGAAAAGTCAAGGCAGCCGATTTGATTAATCATTAAAATTTTATCTATCGATTTGAGTTCAAATCTTAAAGGTGAGTATATAAACTCTAAATATATATTATTATTTTTCTACATAAATCATAAATTTTATTATAAATATTAAATTTAAATTCAACTAAACAATTACACGTTCATAAAAAGTATTTTCCAGCTGAACGTAAAAAATATTCGTAAAATAAAAGTTAGATAATATAATAATATTATTAACATGTCTTATTAAATCGACCTCGTAAATGGAAAACGAACCACAACTAATAAATTGTAACGTGAGGCCAAGGCTTCCACTGATTGTGTTACCTCTTATAAATTTCACACTTAAAAAAAGAATATAAAATATTTAGCATATAATGTCTATTTTATTTTTTTCTAGTAAAAATATAATGATCATTAAGATAAGTCATTACCGGTTGCAATATTACAATTGTATTGTCATCAGTATAATTAAGACTAGACTCACAAAGAAATCATTCTCAAAAAATAAGTACATAAGAGATAACATTATTTTTCATTAAACAACCAAGTTTGCTTTCGGCTATATTATTATTATTTTTTTTTTGTACTCAAAAAAAAAACAGAAATTCAAACAAACCGGTGTTTGAAGAAGACTTTAAAGACACGAAACAGCATATCGTCTCCACGCTGTGACAACAATAGAGAAAGAACACTCTCGGTTATTTAGACATGAAAGGAACTCAAGAACAATACAACCACGAGGATGGATTTCCATATAAATATAATACACGATATGAACGTTTAGAACATTTTTCAATGTACAAAAATACGATTCGAACGAAAGAAACCTAGGAAATTCTATGATTCAAAAGAATGATACGTAGGTAGATACACTATAATATAATACCCATAGAGAAATTTGACATGCTATATTTTTCAACCGAAAATCTTATCTAAACTATTGTGAAAGACCTCGATTATTGATCTGTAAAAAACGGTTTCAAATTTAACTCGTCAAAAATTCGTGATACACGATTCACAGATTCAAAATCTAGAAATATATATATATATATATATATATATATATATATATATATATATATATATATATATATATATATATATATATATACATGAAATCGTCAGTGAAAGGTGCACACAATCGCCAACACCTTAAACCATAATATCTGATCAGACACATTTTCGATTTTATATTTGCGATTCATCGTTCGAAATGTTAACACAGATACTATCTGCATTCGATTCTTGTTCTTCGATATTGATTTTATTTATTTTTTTTTTTTTCGATGTTCAAATTGTCCGTTTCGACCCAGATCTGAAGCGGTGTAACGACGAAGACGATTCGCCAGCTTTTTTTTTTTTTTTGAGGAAAGGTCATTTGTCGTCATCATGAGAGGACATGAATATGGAGCCGACCGTTTCGATATGTGTGGTGCATGTGGGTCAAACACCTTTCACCATGACCATGATGAACGTTGTTAATCCCTGAATTGCATTCTTGAAATTGTAACGGTTCTACGCAATCACCCTTTTGCAATTGCGCGATGGTTATCTCTGCTCCGATGCAAAGATATTTCGTGTCAGTCATGAGAACCGATTTTCTTATATCGAGTTTACGATTCATTAATTTTTCAATTATTTTCCATTCATTTGATTTATCTTTGATACAACTTTACAATTCAAATGACTATAAATAAGAAGACCATATAAAAAATTCATATTTTCGCAAAATCATAGAAAATTTATCGTCGTTTTTTTTTCATTTAACAAAATCTTTATATAATAATTAGAAAAAGTAAAAAATATATATTTACTGCATTTTCATAAAATTTCACGGTCACGAAGTTTAGCTATAAGCCATCGACTTGGAAAAAGATAAATAATAAATTTCAAATACAACTGAATAGACGGAAATAATTAGCAGAACCAATTCAACAATAAAACGGACATTAAAATCAATTTATAATAGTCTATTACATTTTATAGATAAAACATATAATATTTTTAGCATTATTCAATAAGAAATTTTTGAATAATTTAGTTCAAAAATATTATACTAACTAATTTATATATAACTAGAAAAAAAAATAAAGTTCTTAATAAATATTTTATTTTACACAGATGAGTCGTATCACAGATTAAAATAAAATTATTTCACAATCACATCATATATTTATATATCATAAAAATAATAATGAATAATTGTCTAGACTTGTGAAATCGATCATGAGATGAGTATGCATTTCTACACCTACGCGAATCATAAATTATACATTATTTATATAAAGATAAAAAAAAAATGCATCATAATAATAATTCCTCTTAATAAATATAGAAATTCATATAATTTTAATATATTAATAATACATGTTAATCATAAAAAAGGAACGTTTGGGGTACTGTTTGACCCCAAAGTCAGTATGGAGAATATTAAAATTGAACCGATCTAAACATTTTTAAAATCAATATAAATTATTTTTAATATATAATAACATAAATAACATCTTTTATTTCATTAGACTCAGAACAACTTTTAACTAGAACACGCCATATAAACAATATTACAACATTTGCATAAGAATATATTGTTATCTCTCTTATCTGAAAAGTGTATTTATATATATATATATATATATATATATATATATATATATATATATATATATATTTATATATATATATATATATATATATATATATATATATATATATATATTTATATATATATATATATATATATATATATATATATATATATATATACCTTTTGGTCTTTGGCAATCGTATATTGACTCACCTCCATATAAGGTACGTGATATTATGAGAGAAAAAAGATACACATGTTATTATCTAGAAAGCTGGTCGGTCGACGACGTGAACTTCACGTAGGTTCAAAGTTGATGTAGTACTTTAATTACCTTGTCATTTATTTTGAATGTCGTAAATCGAGAAAATGTCCAATTATAATATTTAAAGACTTATTACGGTAATAAAAATGTACTAATGGTACAATAATCTACGTATTTATTAAAAATATACCGTATAAGTAACACAAAAAAAGATCTCATTTATCATGAGTTCAGATAAATAGATAATAAGGATAATTTTTTTCTGAAGTTTTGATAGTACTAATTTAATTTTTAAACAATTGTGCTTTGCATACAATCTTCAAATATTATTGTTTTCTTTCTAGAAGAATTATTTATAATTTATATGTGTGAAAGTGTCTTTATAGATCTGAAGCTCTGATCTAATATTTTACGAATATATATTGATAATAAAATTAACCAAAAAATATATCGAAATAAAATAAAATGAAACGCATAGTTCAATAAGTATTTTTATAATAATAATATTTTTATGTTTAAATTAATTCTGTTACATTGTAAATGCTCGTTGTGAACAATCGGTTCGCCGACTGTAGGATTAATTAAAACATTGTTTAAGCCCAACACGCATCTACATAATGCAACATAAACATAGCCCAGCTCACAATGGAGCAAACAGAATAAAAAAATAGACTCACATGTCGGATTTCACACGACGATAATTGATAGAAAAATTAAACTTCGACTTATATAGTACATATTCATTGTTGTTTAGACGTTTTGAACGTAATGAAATATTACTATCGCGATTTTCACATAGTAAATGAAAAAAAATATAATATATATATATATATATATATATATATATAAATATATATAGTCGTGTATATATAAAAAAAATATAAAAATAAACGTGAAAATCATAGCAAAATGAAAAAAAAAAATAGACGAGAATACAACGGTACAAAATATACGCCAAAGTATGCACGATAAAACTCGCCAGTATCCGATCTCTCTTTAACCGGTCAAATTTTCGACATTCTATAACTAATTTTATACGCCGTAATCTATTTGAAAATAATATATTATTACATATAAAAAAATATATATATGTACTGTTATTGTTATTCATGGTTAAGATCTGGTTTATCATACAAATTAGTATCTGTTTTATCATTGATATAATTTTATATTGAATTAATATTTTTTTTTCTGAACGATTTAAAATAAAAAATAAAACTTACCCCATTATAGATGTCGTATGTATCAATTGGAAATGTTAACCCTATAACACTGGAAGCATCATAAGGGTGGACGCCCGAATACGGGGCCATGGGGTTACGTGAAACACATTGCCCCATAAGAAGTTGTTGCTGCCTAAAAATATACATAAAACACATTAACAATAATAATAATAAATCACTCAGAAAATATATTAAAATTTAATTTTAAAAGCAAAAAATATATATATATATATATATGTATTTTTTTTTATGAAGATATTCCTCAAACTAATTATTATACTACATATGTAAGACTTTATTTTATTGGGTAATTTTAATTAAAATAAACCAATTTATATTTTTTGTGTTAACAATTTGTTTTAATTGAGATTACATTTTAGTATTAATAATAATTAAAAAAAAGCGATTCGAAAATCGTGTACAAATAATTAAACGCGTTTTCATATTAAATTCACTCGTCGTTTTCAGTGTTAATACTGAATTTTGGTAAAATAAAATAATTTTTATTACAAAAAAAATTGATAGGTCGTCTATTTATATATATATATAATAAAAAAATAAATAATTCACAAAAATAGAAAAAATGTAAGAATAGTATTTAGACTGAAAACGATAAATTCAGAATATATTTTAATTTTGAAATTATTTAAGGAATTCATATTTGAGATGATTTTTTTTAAGAAAATGAACATAAAATATAGGAATAAAAATAAAGTAGATTCGAAAAGAAATGTTTCTATTATATAAAAAAAAATATATTTATAAAAACAAATCAACTATTTGTGAGATATGGTATCTTTAATGAATTATCATAAATATCATAATCAAATGATAATATATTTAATAAAATTGCATTTACGTAATCGTATATAATTAGATGTGATTATATTAAAGATAGAAAGGCAAATATCAAATAATATATACATATATATATATATATATATATATATATATATATATATATATATATATATATATGTATGTATATATTATATCATTATATTTATTGTTTTTTTTTCCTCTTCATGAAAATCTTTCTATGAGGAAGAGAAAAATTGTGTAAAAAAGGGGAGAGGCGAAAATACAATATAATAATAATTTTAATTAAATTAATGCATCGTAATTTCATTGAAATTTTTAAATGTTCAAAAAAAAATACGTAACACATTACAAACAGACCGAAAAACCACTTTTATTCGTGTTTTCGAACCAAACGAACCGTCGAATATCATACATTGTATAGAATATATATATATATATATATATATATATATATATATATATATATATATATAAATTTTATTGTAAATTGAACGTCGACAAGTAGATGAGAGAAGCCGCATAAATGCGGAGCCGCATATCGAATGCGATATTAATATTCAAAAAAAAAATAAAATAAAACAAAATGGAGATTTAATCGCAAGATGGCGAACGTTCTGAAATTTCACCGTCGTTCACAAGAAAAAAAGCGATATATATCTAAAAAAAATTAAAAAATTGAGAAGCACTGATTTTTTGAAATTGACAATGTTGTGATATAATTTTCCAAAATTGATAGACACGAATATAAAACTGCTATGAGTTTAAATTTTAACCACAACACGTGCTAAATGTCGCGACCGCAATGAAAAAAAAATTGATAACCACTGTATTTAAATGATAATAAATTAATGAATAAATTCCAAATAATGTTTAAAATCTATTTATATACATATAATAACTGATTATTGAATATTGATAAATGTCCATTTTTACGTTTGAATTATTATAATTGAAAAAATAAATTAATTAAAAATTTATATTATATTTAAAACATTCTTAAAAAGATTGAAAGATTTTATTAATTATGATAATTTTATAATTTAATAAATTTACAGTTAATTTATCTAAAATCGTGTTAAAAAAACTACATATAATATAAATAAAAGACTTATTTAATATAATAAATTAGTATGATAATTTATGTATTATTATATTAAAGATTTTTTAAAATTCTTATATAAATTATATTGATTTTATAAATAAAATTAAATATAATTTTTATATATATATAAAATTTTTTTGACATATTTTAGATTTTTTTAATAAAATATAATTTTATATAATTAAAAAAAACGACATTATTTTTGAACGCATATAAAAATTATCGTTATTTTATAATAAATTTATTATATCGATGCAATTATTAATTATTAATTATTAATAAGACAAAAAGATTGTCAAACTGTAGATACGTAACAATTTCAAATTTTATTTTGATACAATGTAGCGGTTTTAAAACTGTGTACCGGATGAAGTTCATTTGTATTTCAATGCATTTTTAAAAGTTTTTGTTATGGTTTTTTTTTCGTTTGTCTGTTTGTTTGTTTGTTTTTCTTTCGCACAATGCTTAATTGTGCAACGTTAACAATTTATTATGCAATAATAGAGCGTCATATTTAATTTTCACTTCCGAAAAAGATCTGATTGTTGAGTTTTCTTTTCGTTTTCCATTGTTGACGACATTAAATCATATATATATATATATATATATATATATATATATATATATATATATATATATATATATATATATGTAATGTAAAGAATAAAAACGGCACGCGATTATAAATGTTATTGTAATCATAAAAAAAACTAACTTTCATCACAATTTTTACTAATGCAATAAAGATAATTGCAAGTGTTTTTATTCATAAATAAATAGGCGCCTGTTGACTATAATTCAAGATTACAAAACGATGTTAAGGCTTTTACGGTAGTTTGAAACGTAAACGAGCATGTAATTTAATAAATTAACCATTATATTATATTATATTATATTTGCGATAATTAAGTTTAAATTTATGATTCTGCTGAATAAAAGTTGAATTTTGAAATGTCACTATATTCTTGTCGAATATAAATTTAATTTACAAGTAAATATAATTAATAAATTCATTATTACATTAAGAATTTATAGAGTATATATTAATTGAATTAAAATTATAATAGACAGTTTGAGAATCAATATTTTATTTAACAAATTAAAAATTCATTCTTTATATATAGGAAAATATTTTATAATGAAAATATTTTCCTATTAAAAGAGGACTTTTTTATTATTTTTTATATGATATTTAACGTTTCAAAATATGAATATCTTTCTATAATTCCGGAGTATCGCTCCGACTCCGTTGCACTAGAAAAAAAATCACATTATTATATTACAATATTTATTACGTGAAAATATTTACTCCAAAGTACTTTCTTGTCTATTTTAATACAAATTAATTACGCCGTTATTTTGTTGTTTTTATTTAACAATTATATATATATATATATATATATATATATATATATATATATATATATATATTTAACGAATCGTTGTTGAATTTATAATAGAAAAATTTTCTACGTTTTCCTTTCTCCTTCGCAATATCAATTTCATATTTAATTTCATCGAGTTTATATTTCGTTTGAAATTAAAGATGATTTACATTCGCCATCGTTTTATACGTGTTACAGGCAATTTGCACGCCATAAAAATATTTCACGCCGTATTGATTTCACTCTCGATCGAATAAACTTATTTACAATAACAATAAAAATATTTATACGAAAAAAAAATAGCATTGATTTATATCTAAAAAATAATTATTAAGCTATAAAAGTAACATTATATAATTTCCTGTAACATATAGAAGTTTTCAATATAACATATATCGTAGTATAAAACGGTGAATCGCACAAAATTCAATATGAACAGTTGTAGTTGAAATAATTGGTATAAATAATTCGAAAATGCCGCAGAAATAATCGCGAAATATTAACATAAATTCGTAAGAGCCGCATAAAAATTATTACGTAATCATAATTGCGATTATAATTTAGCAACTAGTCGAATTTTTGATAATTATAATTGAAACAAATTAGTGAACGTGCTGAAAGTCGTCCGATTAAATAATACTAAAATGCGTTAATATTTATATTTTTATATATTATATTCATTACATATATATAATATTTGTATTAAATTAGTGTTGTTGCGTCGTATAAAAATAGAAATAATGAATATTATTTTTTTTTCGATGAAAATTTTATCGCTAGTTCAATTTTTCTTGAAGGATTTGACGCGTCAACGCAAATGAAAAAATATATAGAATTGATTGACATGCGAGAATAAAATTTGAATTTATTTATTTTATAAAAAATATTTTTATATCATATTACGATAATATTTATTTAAATTATATCAACTTTTAATATAAAATAAGCTTTTTTTTAAATTACCGATGAAACATACATAAAAAAAAAAATTAAAGTAATATTTATATAAAAAAATCGTGGGGTCTTCGTGTACCCCATTTTAAAAAAAAAAGCTAATTTTCAAAAAGAATTCGTGAAAAAAAATATTGAATTCTAATTATAAAATTTAGATAGTGATTTTAAAATTTGATATTACAAGATTTCAGTACCTTTACGCATTTTTTTTTCAGCAAAATTTTCTCAAATGACAATGGAAAAAAAAATATGTAACGCAAAATTAGCCGCCATATTGAAACGTATTGCGAAATAAATTTGCGTGTTTTTTTTTTATATTTTTCATTCGCATTATTTCGCAATCGGAAATATTATTGTTTGCTGATTTTATGTTATGTAATAATCGTTTGAGATCAGAAACAATATACAATTATTTGTGTATAGATTTTTTTTTTAATATGGCAACACATTTCATGCGACTAATGGCTGCTGTCGGCAATGCTTTTCTTTTAAAATATACGCAAAGAAGGCAGTATTCCTTTATATTATTTTTACATTATATATATATATATATATATATATATATATATATATATATATATATATATATATATATATATATATATATATTAAAATGATGATTACTGTCCCATTATTTTAATGGATTTTAAGCCGGTCAATACTTTGACCCTTTTTTACGCGAATATTTTTATGAAATTTTTCATTTTTGAAAACGAAAAAAAATCAATATTTTATATTATTTATACGTATTAAAATATATTGTTGTGTATATTAGATATATAGAAATATAGACATTAGTCTATTTCGTGACTGATTTCTAGACTATTTATTTACACGTGAGAAATAAATAGTTTATGATGCAACATTTTCATAAATATTATATATTGTAAATATTTCTTAAATATACAATAATATAATAAATCACAGCCTATGACATTATTTATTTTTAAATTTGAAAATAAACATAATTATAAATATATAAAATGTATATATATATATATATATATATATATATATATATATATATATATATATATAATAAAATAAAAATTATATAACAATTATATGATAATAAATATAGTGCGATATTTATATTACATAAATATAATATTTTTTATATATTGATTAAATATTATTAAATAATAAATAAAAATGTTTTTTTTACCTGTATTCTATATACTTGTCGATTTTCATGATTGATATTTTCATAATATTGTACAATTATTATAAAATTTATAATATATTCGCATGAATGCGTGATCACGACTAGAAATTGAATTTAATACTATTTTATAATAATAAAATAAAATTTTGTAACATTTTATCCGTTTAAATCAAAATTATTACTTATATAATGAACGAATAATGCGATTAAACCCAACGTAATCGCCGATATTTATTTATATATATAAATATAAATCAATTATAATCCATTAAAATAAATTGAATAATATTTTGAATATTAAGTAATAATGAAAAAAATATATATATATATAAATTTATCGAATATAAAGTGTAATATATTGGTTAAGTAGACCTGTGTACAAATTCGTGAAAATATTTCACGTGAAAAACCAATAAAAATGCTTTGAAATATTATACATCATATTTTTTGTAAATATTCCAAAATTAAATTAATTATTATTATACATTTTATATAGCGTGTTCTAGCAAAATGACGACCGATTTCAAAAGAATATATGTAGTATTATAAAAAAAATAGTTAAAAATATTCTTTTAATATTTTTCTAAGTATTCCATGGTTAAAAAAAATATTAAAATATATAAAATATGGGATTTACATAAATATTTTTTTATTAATTCCATATTTAAAATATGGAGTTAATAAAAAAATATTTTTTTTATTAATTTAAAAAGCGTATTAAAATTTAAATTATTTTAAAATAATGCTAAATATGATTATAATTTATTTTATTAAAGCATTAAACGCATTTTTTTTATTATAACACACTATAATAATATTTAGAATAAAATAATAGCGTATTAATCAAATACATGACATTTAACGTTAAACCGACGTTAAAATAATAATATACAAAATTAAAAATAAAACAAGCATAAATAAATCCGGCAATCAGTGATTAAAAATAAATAAATAAATAAAAAACCGGATGTACGACGTTAGCCGATTGCATTATGTTTTTTTTTTAGCGCTGGCAACAAACCGGACGAAAAATATAACGAGCGTTGCGCTTTTAAAACTTTCGATCGTTATCTTATCATCGACAGGGATTTCGTTCACGCTTTCTTCGGATTCCTCTTATTGCGAGCTCGTTATAGCGGAAACGGTTCGATTACGTGTAAAAAACCGATATATATATATATATATATATATATATATATATATATATATATATATATATATATATATATATATATATATTTTCACTCCTCTCTTTGTCTCCAATGAAGCGCTCGTGATCGACGAAGAAACCTTTCTTCATCAGTTCGGTTCGAAGTATATATATATATATATATATATATATATATATATATATATATATATGTATATTGGAGACGGTTTCTTTTTTATCAACGAATTCTTCTTCTTTTCGAATAGATATGGAAGACAGACAGAAAAAAGAATTCGTGATGCACGTTTATTTTCATATCAAAAAATCTTAATTGAAATTTTGCCTGTTTGTGCGTTACGATTTTAGTCATGAATGGATTATCATTAAATTTTTATTATAATTATTAAATAAATAATTAAAAACTCATTCAGTTATTTTTAAAATTTTTATATAAATTAATTTTTAATTTGTTAACAAAAAAATCATTCAAATAATATGGAATAAAAATAATTTATATAAACTGGTCAAATTTTGAATTCAATATTCGAAATAAATTAATATATTATTCTGTAGGCTTTTATCGGTAAAATATATAAATCTTTAAATAAAAAATATAATATAAATTTGAAGGTTTAAATTTAGATTTGACGACTTGATGTTTAAAAAATATAATATATACGAATAACCTTCCAACAATAAAAATTATTGCCTATAACATATATTAAAAAATCGATAAATATATGTAATTATAAAATATATTTTTTTTATTACTATAATAATAAATAAATGATTGTCAAAATAATTGATGTAATCATTTGCGATTTTATTTCTATTTATTTTATATGTAAAAAAATATATTATTTATATATTGATATTATTTTATTATACATATAAAATATAATAGAAATTGAGTGTTATTTAAATATTGATATCATTAATGACATTTGAAAAATAAATAAAACTGTTAATAATAATAGTCTCATATGAAGGTCAACTTTTCTTCGACTATTACATAAATATGATATGATAATGATAATGATTTTGACCTCAGTTTTTTACAACGCAAGAACAGGACAATAATATCAATCATCGAAAGACATAAACGGGATGCATTAATAATTATTTAAATATAAAGAATTGCTATAAGTGTATCTGTTTGTTTGTAATGTAATGATTTTGAATGATTAAATTGAACGAAAAAATATTTTTTTTATATCATATTATTGATACTTAAAATGAATCTGTTCAACAGATTCTAGAATAAAATCTTAAAATATAATTTTAAATTAAAGTAAATGATTGATTCATTAAATAAAATGTTTTTTTTTCATACATACAAATATTTTTTATAAATCTTATGTAAATAAGAATATGAAATTAAGATCACTTTGTTTATCTGTATTAATGTAACGTTTTCAGTTGTGTCATTTATTATAGCATATATATATATACATTATATTAAATTAAACTTTATTTTTACATATTGTAAATTGCTATATGATGTCAAATTAATTAATTATGTATTCAAAATATATATTTATATCGCACTTAGATATAAATAATGTTTCAACTCATATATAAGAACAAAGTTCATAATAAGATATGATTATTACATATTGTAAACATATGATTATTACATATTGTAAACATATTATTACATATTGTAGAAAAAAAATAATACAATAGCGAAAAATTTAGCACATATTTTTAAAATCAATTATTAAAAAAAAAGTAATCTAAAACATGTGTTAGATCTGATTTTTTCATGTGAAAATCGTTGTAAGTATTTTTTAATTGCTGTATTATTCAAATTGAAGTGCGATATGAATATTAATAATTTAAAAAAAATGTAAATGACATACAAGACAGCTGCGTACACGATTTTATAATATATTTAACACTTGAAAAAAAATAACTAGTATTATTGTAAAATATGGACTTACTGATAAATCACAAAAATAGTTGAAAAAAAACACACACACACACACATACACAACAAAACGACACTCTTGTTTCTTCACTATTCTAAATTATTGAATAAATATATTTATAATTGGTTTAACTTTGGTGGAACGAACGAAAGAAACCCAAGAAATGGCACTTTTCACTTTTTTTTCTTTTTGGTAAAATATAGAAAAAAAAAATGATAATATTATAAATAAATAAATAAATAAAAATTAAACAAAAACTCACTAAGCTGTCCTTCGTTTCGACGTTGTGATGCAACGCCTCATGTTCTCCGGGTGAAACGAGTAAACTCGTCGGAATCGTCGCAGACGGGACGAGATGAATCGCCGGTGTGTTGTTTACATGTTCGAGAAGCGAACGCTCGCCGGAATGACGACCGTCCCACCTGATATCCGACACCTGTTTGCTGACAAATCGTGTTTGTTACCTCCACAGTTGGTCGGTCCGATGGTAGATTGGTGTGTGTATGTGTGTGTAATGTTGGATTGTGTTTGGCTTAATCGAGGAAAGACTCTTCATTTTGTCGTTCATCAGGTGATTCACCTATATATTTTTTTTATTAAGTACTCTATTCATATTTAAAATTAATAATGAATATTAAATATAATATATATTATTTTTAATTATATCTTTCGAATGCTTCTTTATGATTGAATATTAGCAATTACTATTTTAATATCGCATTCTTAAAATAAAATTATTGAGTTAAGATTCTTCTACTTCTTTCAACTGAATATTAAATATTAATTTTATAAAATATGAACATTGACGTTCAAAATAATAATGGCGTATTTCTAACATCAATGTTTAATGTAAAATTATTTTATGTTGTCAAAATAAACTATCAGTTTGATTGATTACATATTTATTATCAGATAAATGTAAAATTAAAAATATTTTCTATTTATAAATAGCCTGATTTATATGTTCACAAGATAAACCAAAATATTCGTAAATTTATAAAAACACTTGCATGTCAGATTTCGTATAATATTTTTCAAAAACTAAAAATATACTGAGATAAAGAACCATTTTTTTTTATTTAATAATTTATTTAAATATATAAAATATACATTGGATAGCACAATATTTGCATCTCAAATATTCCACTTAAATGACTTCAAATGATATAGAAAATCGTCAATACGGCACAGAAAATCAACGTCGATTCATTTACCGCATTGACAATATTATCAATCATACATTTTTAAATAAATGAAAAAAAAAATATACACACCATGAAACTCTTAATAACTAATAAAACACGACATTCATCTCCACAATTATTATCCAATACTAATTATACTTAATAGTTAATTTCCTTCTCTGTTATTATGCATTTCAATTACTATTCTAATCAATGTAACTAGATACACATAAATTTATAAATATATATATATATATATATATATATATATATATATATATAACGCGATTCATAAACATACATGCGTGATAATGATGAGACTTATAAAAATATGATATGACTGATTGTACCAAGCCATGAATATGTCATGGATTTATTTTTTTTAAACTAGTCATTCTTATCTTCTATTTGAACTATTGAAAAAGAAACAAAAAAAACAAGCATAAATTATAATAAAAATTATAAAAATACTGTTTTTCTTTAATTCTAACTAACGCAAATATATTCTGTAGACTTTTAGACATTTTATGACAAAAAAAATTATATATTAATAAACAAATTTTTCGATATAAACTTGAAAATATTCGATCAATTTAAATAAAAAAAAATAAAACTGAAATTTTTGTAATAATTAAAAAAATTAAACATATACAGAATAATTTGCAACTTGAAATTATCCATTAAATTAATGTTCCATCTTGATTTCTACTGATGAATCTTCGGGTTGCTGTTTAACGTCTGATATTTCTTCTTTCACTAGTTTAGATTCTGTTTTTACAAAATCGCCAGATTCATTGTTCATATTGGTGTGTTCATTACTCCACCTAAACGATTAATATCATATAACAATATCAATTTTGATTATAAAATTTATCTTCACAATTAAACAATGTTAATAATGAATAACTAACCGTGAAGTGCTTTCTTGTTTATTAATTTTCACTGAATCTGGATCATCGTATAAATTAGTATGAATAACAGACATAACTTTGGTATCAATCTCTTTCAATGCGTTGTAGAATATTTTGGAACTTTTCTAAAAAGTAAATCAAACATTTAATTCTGGTTAAAACTAAAAAGTAATCAATCAATTGAAATAAATAAACTTGAAAAACTAACAGTCATTCTAGATAAGCTATTTTGCGTTTCCCTAAGTTTTTTCTTAGTCTCTTCCAATTTGTTACTTAACGAAGTAGTAGTTGAAATATATTTGGTTTGTTTTTCGAGTATTTTAGAATTTTCTTCTTTAATTTCAACAAGTTTAGCTTCTGTGTCTAATCGCGCTTGTTCGCTTCTTTGTAACTGATTCATTAATTTTTCAATATCCAATAAACCACCCTTGTAAGAAACAAAACCTAACAAAGGTATATTAAAATTTGTATTAAAAATAATAATAAAGCAAGACAATATTTTGATATATAGTTACCTTCATTCTCACAAGGTTCAATACGTGATTTCTTATTTAATGGCTCTGATAAATCTGTTGTTGATGATAATGAAGATTTATCGATGAATACTGGTAAAAGTTTTTTGTTCCCGGATGCTAATTCAGATATATCTGCATCTTTCACATTCCCTTCTTGTGGCTTTTCTTCAGTTAAAGATTCAGATTGAACCTCTGAATCATCTTTTGATTTATCAGTTAATCTTCTACAAATATAAAATCATTTAAGTATCATAAGAATATTCTCAATAATATAAAATAAAATATCTAAATAAATTAACCTATAATGAAAAGTTTCTCTGGTGACAACTTTTGAAACGAGCTTTCTGACTTGAGCACGTGATAAATTTAAACCAAGTGTATATAATAGTTCCTCAATATCTTTCTCAATAATATATCCGCAATGTGATGTGTCAAAATAGACGAATGATAATAAAAGATGAGGATCTCTAGTAATCAAACGACTTTTCTCCTTTCTATCTTTGTCTTTTCTATCGCCAGACGTCGATTTGCGATCATTACTATTTTCTTCATCGCCATAACAAGAAACGTCATCCTTTAATTAATTAAAAAAAACATTTTTATAATATAAATGCAATCATTAATTATACATTTATTAATACGATATTTTACCCTTTTGTCATTTTTCCCCTTGTCATCTTTTTTAGATTCACTTTTCTTATCAATATCTTTCTTATCTTTTTCGCTGTCAGATTTTTTATCTTTATCATCGTCAACAGGCTTTTTATCCTTCGATTCTAAAGATTTTTTTGAATCATCTTTTTTTCTATCGTCTTTTTCATCTTTAGATTTATCAGGAAGTGCATATAAAGCTTTGTAAATATTAAATCCAAAATCTCGCATCAACATTTCATTAAATAATTCAGCAAATAGAGAAACCTACAGAAAAAAAAATTGTATACATAAAAAATAAAATAAAACAAATATATTTTTAATATAGGTTAATACTTCAAAAGAATGTTCTTTAGAATCTTCAGGTCTGTAATCAAGCAAAACGGACAATGTCATAACAGTACAATCAAATTTTCCTGACTTTGCAACACGTGATGGGTGAACTATTAAATGAGGACTTGTTGGTAAAACGTGTCTTGCTTTCCACAATGCATCTTCCTTTTCCTGATTTTTTTCTTTATCTTCATCCTATAAAAGTATCATTATTATACTAATTTCATAAAAATAAATAAATGATTAAATATTTTCGCACTCAGATACCTTCTTTTTAGTATCATCACTATTTTGATCATCTATTGTCACAATAGAATTATCAAAATCGGCTTCTATTTCTGCTTCTTCAACATCCAGTTCACTAGCAGTATCGGTGGGTTGATCCTTACTGGATTCCTGCTTTAAGCATTTAGACAATCTAGCAACCAATTGTGACCTTAAACCTATAAAATACACATTTATAATCACAATCGCAACGACTTGAAACTTAAAAACAAAATAATAAAAATAACAAACCTTTATTATTACAATTCCTAGCTTCAAGTTCTTTGCGTAAACAAGGTAATGACATTGCTTTAGGATCCAATTCAGTATAATGTGTGGGCTCCTTCTTTTCAGAATCTGCAGCATTGTTCTTTTCAACCTGGAAATTTACACGCTATTAGAAAATTGCCATAAATATTGTTTATTTTAATTTGTGTTCACTTCTGATACTGATTCGACGATCAAATATATCTGGTTAAGAGGAAATTTCATTCATCACCACGTACAGGTATAGATTCAGGATATGTGCGACAACAAAGTCTCTCAAGCAATGAGAAGACAGTTGGTTATTAACTATGGTTGAAAAAAATGAAAATAACATACAGCCGGCGATAATTATCTATACTTTTTGATGACATCAAATCAAGGTATAAAAGTAATACCATTGTGGTCATCTTTTGGCTCCTATTATCTATATACACTAAGAACAATAATGATACAAATTATACAGAAACTGAAAAAACTCAGCCGACAGTCCTTTTCTCAACGGAAATGTAACAAAAATAAAATAAAAAACAGAATAGAGTCTGCCTCCAAATAATGCAACGTCTTATGAACGCTAAACAGTGACTCCGTCGAAAACTCCTCATTCTCTCCGGCGACACGCATCCGTGTAGTAGTACTACGACACGAGCCGTGTTATAGAAAAAAAAACTTAACGGTACAAAGCGATAGATTATACAGTGAATTTTTTATAATGTGTTGACGTGTGGACGAAGAAGAAGAATTCAAAGTATGCAGTGCCTGGTCCGCGTCCGGAATCATCGGCTGAGCTGTGGATAGTCCCTCGGCCTGCCTCTTGTACTGAAGTATGAGGGAGTCCCACTCCAAACGAGTAGGGAGACAGCTCCACACATCAGGCACAAATATCACGACGGTCTCAACGCGGGCTGGAAGCTGCCGCCCTCGATGCACGCTCTCTGCACGACGGTAGTACAGCTCCACAAATCGGTACCTGTATGCGTTAAGTCACCTGTAGTTATAGTCCACACTCGCCATTCTATATGCACGCTTCTCTCTTATCACTTCATTATCAACATAAATCATACAAATCATATACAATAAACACACCATATCAATAAAATTACATATTTCTGCATAATATACGATTTAATCTAAATTTCAATTTCTATATCTCCTCCTATCTTAAACTAGTCAACTAATGTTAATCCTGTATTTTAAATATCTTCTACTCAGTTCCAATTTTTTTCTTACATATATATATATATATATATATATATACATATATATATACACATATATATATATATATATATATACATATATATATATATATATATACATATATATATATATATATATATATATATATATATATATATATATATATATGCATATAAAAGAAAATATTTTCCTAACATAAAACTTATATATTAACAAATATTTTTTTTATACTTATGATTAAGATTTAATGACTTAAAATCACACATTTGAATTAAAATTATTTTTAATAATATATCTCTAAAAAATATCGCGACAAATATTTTTTTATTAATAAATATGATTTAATTAGTTAAAAATTAAGGTTATTTATAGTCATATTTGGAAAATTATTTGCATTTTTAATTTATATTTATGGGTTATTGAGAAGTAATAAAAAAGAAATAATATCACTAAAATAACTTTAAAATCAAAATGATTATATTAATTTATTGTAGTAAAAAATAATTCTCTAAACTTTTTCAGTATAAGACAACAATATCAAATGTGAGATTTTAAAATTATAAATAAATAAAAAATGACACTGAAAATACCTCAATATACCTGTAAGTTCATAAAACATTAATTATAAATTAAATATTACTTCCCTAAAACTTTAATACACCTAATAAACTTAATGAAAACTTATAATTAATTTTTTATTACTATTCATATAATAACTTACCATTGAGTACAATTTGATAAATCAATTCCTGTATGAGCTTTGCATGTCCTGATGGCAGTTTTGATCAAAACAGAAGGATCCGATTCGGGATTTGGACCATCCAATGAAGGACTCCATGGACCGCCAATCGCCATAGTTTCGTTTTTTCCACGCAAACCAACCAAAAAGTTTATAAGTCTTGTCGGATGTACAAAATCTCTATCTTCTGAATCTCTGTCCTTGTCATCGTTCGAGATGCCACAACATCTATGATAAACTTTTTCAAGAGTTGGCATACTAAGCAACATTACCTAAGAATTAAAGATATTTTTAAAACAACTTCAAAACTAATATATAAACAATGCATACGATGGATTAATAAAATTTACCTTAGCAGAAAATAAATAATCTACATCTGCTGGCTCCAAAACGGCATCATTTTTTATAGGATTATCGATATCTTTGTGAATAACATGGAATGCGCAAGGTTTATTCATAGCAAAAGGCGCGTTTGGTGGAAATGCATCAATCCAACGGAATCGAGTATTGAAGAAATCTGAAGGTATATAGAGATTAGGATATCTACGTTTAATTTCCAAGACATCCGCTTCAGGTCTAAATAAAATAAAAATATTAATTAGTCTAAATATAAATAATTATATTCGCATACACAAAAATGAAAAACTAACATATTGAGTGCTATTTTAGGAATTCGAACCAAATAACGAGCAACTGGACGCGGTCGTCTTCTTTGTTTGCTGGATCTACCCAAAGGACTTCTAGCTCCTTCTTTCTCTTCGGATACTTTTTCGGAAACTCTCTCCTTTTCTCTGTCCATGCGTTTTCTTTTTCTATCGTTTTCTTTTGCCTAATAATGAAAAATAAAATATCGATAAATTGGCTAACGTTACCTGTACAATATTTTATTACAATTAAAATTACCTGAACTCCAGAGCTGCTATCTCTTTGTCTTACACCTTCGTCTCGTCGCATAGTTATAGATTTTCTATCTCTTCCCGATCTTGGCGCATTTTGATAATTGCCATTTTGATTCTCAATCGGTGGAGGAACAGCATTATATCCGCTTCCGCTTTTATTTTTATTCGGTAGATCTCGTCGACCCCCAGGGGCAGCTTTATTTGTTGGTATTACTTGAATTCGAGTCGCGTTCCATTTAAACGGCATGTTAGGATTAAAAGACGCTTCCACTAATACTCTATCGCCCACCACCGGTTTGGATCCCTTCATACAAGCGCTCGTTTGAAAAAATACGTCTTCATCGACAAAACCGAACTCATTATGAACTTTTGTCACCGTCCCCGTGAATACTCTCTGTTTAGGCGAAGAATTATTTTGTCCTTGGGGCCCGGAAGTCATGGGCTGATTATTCGTAAACGTGTTAGGATTTAGCGCTCGAGGAGTAGGATAAGTAACGACGCCTGGCTGTTGAAACATTTGTCCTTGATTTAACTGATTGGCTAAACCTTGACCGATGCCAACGTTATTTTGTTGAATTTGAGGAATTCCCAGAGCCATATTGGTTTGCTGCTGCATTAAATTTGGTTGAAAAACGGGCTGCGATTGTTGATATTGTACCATTCCCGGTTGGCCCATCCCGCCTATGGTGTTTTGACCCATCAACTGTTGTTGCATTCCGGGAAGACTCTGAGCTGTAGCGGTTCTGGCCCATGGTGGATTTTTAGTCGCACCATACTGCTGCATCCTTCTTCTATTATTATTTATGTTACGAAAAGCACTATAATTAAAGCAAATAAAAAAAATAAACATGTTGTGAGTCATAAAAAATAAGATAACCGTATTAAACCCGCAACAAACAGTTTTCGATAGATTTTGAACGCTCTAAATGCATCGAAAACATTTTAGGGAGACGAAAGTCATAACTTGCGCGATATACTATGACAACTACAAAACAACATTTACAAAAAAATAATATTTAAGCGAATTGCCAAAACGAAGTGACATCACAAAGCGAATGCTAATGACTAATAAGAATGAAGAAATTTGATAAGAATTAAATTACACAATCAAATTTTGTCAAAACGTGTTGTTTTACTATTGCGAAATGGAAAAGTTGATTTATATGTCAAACGAAGGGCTCGGTGGAATTGATTGTTTTCGCAATATAGGCCAAATGAAAAGAGCGAACGCGACAAACGGCCGCTGGTTCAAAATCAGTAAAAAAATCTTACATAGTGGCGGCCGTCCTTCGATCGGTTTACCAATAATTCTTATATTTGTAAACGAAGCGAGAAACTGACGACCGACAACCGACCAAGGCGTCTAGCAAGCTTAACCTCGGCAATTGGCGGACGACCATTCCAATCAAAACTAACACTTCTATTTATGACCATGAACACTTTTAATTATCATCATTTATATTTTAATTGAAAAAACCTTTTACTTGTTATATTTATTCATATTTATGGCGATAAATGATAGAAAATTATTCCAATGTAAAATTTTATTTTTTTTAACACCAGAGACGTCGCAAATAATTTGTTAAATATATATGTCATCAAAAATAAAAATTTTAATTTATAGTTTTAATTGTTTTTTTTATTTCATTCATAAATAGATATTATCTTGTTATATTTGTATAATGTTTTTTGAAATTAAAAAAATAAATATTTTTTCAATATTTTATTTATTTTAACTTAATGAAAATATTAATTATTTTAAATTCTAATGTTTTTATAAATATTTATCGGTTATAATTTTCAAAATTTTATACTTATCTATTTTTCTGTATTTTTTTTTAATTTTGTTATTATTCTATCGATCTTCTACTATTTATCGATAAGAATTAAAAATCTTCTTAATATTTGTAATTCTTTAAATTGAATTAAATTCAAAGAATAAATATATTATTTTACATTTCCTCGAATTCTAATTATATAATATCTAAGTATTTATAAAGATATTAAATATTCCTTATATTTCGTTTCAACATTTATTTATTTACTTTGTTATTAGTAAATGTTAAAATATAATAAAATTTTACGGTATTTGTATTGAAATTAAAATTATCTAAGTTTATTTTATCATGCATGGTCGTGAATAACACGATTTAGAACAAAACAATTTCACGTGTTAAGCCGGCTTAGGAAACTACTAACCTTTGCTTCTGTTGTTGCCTGTAAGTCTGCATGAATTTTTGCTTAAGAAAAAATTTTATTTACTAATAAATTAAAACATGTTTAACATTATAATAATTTTCGATACTAGCGTTGTATATAAATCGATATCTTATGCAATAATTTCATCGCCGGTATATAAAACCAAACAAACTAATTACGTAAACCGAATTCCATATACATTTTCATCTAAAATATACTCGGTATTAAAAATGTATGAAGCTATTATCAACATTTCCACCGTATTTTTTTCTTTTTTATAATTTAAAATAGTGATCTATTACATTTTTTTATGATAGTGATAAAACAACATTCCAAATTGTGGAACTTTTATTATTATTTTTTATTATATAAAATAAAAAAAAAAAATTATAATTACACGTTACGAATTTTTCAATTTTTACAATGGATGATTTTGTTGGGCAAAGAGCTTGTATCAAATTTTGTCTGCGGAACGAATATTCTTGTGCGGACACGTTGAAAATGTTGCGGAAGGCCTTTGGTGATCAAACTATGGCGCGAAAAAACGTTTATAAATGGTACAACGAGTTTAAAGCGAACCAAGAATGCGTTGAAGACGAACCGCTCTCTGGACGACCATCAACATCTACCGACGAGGTCCGCGTCCACAAAATCAAAGATTTGGTACTTGAAAATCTATTAGTACATGTAATATCGTGAAATTTATGCGCACATTTAATAATTTTAAAAATTAGCAAAAGTTTTGTTAATTACGCATGACTAATGATGCGTCTAACGTTACACGGAAAATGAAATACTTTGCATCTAAAATTTCGTCGAAAATGTTTTTTTTTCATCTAAGAATCAAAATATATAATTTGACTCATTTACAAGAACCGATTATGGCTTATATCAAAAATAAATTTATGACTGTTTTAACACGTAATGCGTTTTTAATACGACCATATTAAAGTTTTAATTCAATTGTATGTTTTTATTTTATAACATATAATCTACAAAAATAATAGAAGTATATGTTGATTTTTTTATATAACGCATGATTTTTATTAAATTGATAATAAAAATCAAAGTATAAAGAGTCACATTAACGCTTTATTTACAGAACTATTTGTATGATAGATTATAGAATGTGTAGGGTTGGTCTGAACCGCGCCCACAACTAGCGTCGACCCACCGGTTCTAGAACAAGAAGAGTACCATTTTTTTTTTGCAACTTAGAAAATGACGCTACATCGTATTTATTCGCCATATTCTTTGTGTTTGTGTTACCCGTTTTGCACAATACTAGCAACTGTTGACAAAAAAAAAAGTTTGTATGTATAAAAAGAATGACGAATGCACTAGAAAAATCCTAACGATTAAATTACATTCCATATAGCGTTTAATTTTTCTATATAAAATATAAAAACTGGTTATTTTAAAATAAACGGTTGACATATTATATATTTGAAGAAACATGAGTTGAGATTTTTAAAACAATTATAGTTAATTTATAAATATATTATATTTATAAATTCATATATTTTAATATTTTTTTTTGTATCCTTATGTAATTTCAAAACATAATTTTATATTAAAAATATTCATTTCTAATTTATATTTTTTAATTAAAAAAAATAATGCCCATCTTTGCCGTGTTAACGGTTCAATTATTATTATTTTTTTATCTATCAACAAAAAGAAACCTTTTTTTATATCTTATGTATTTAGGGTTAGAAATCACTGGCGCGTATACGATTACACTTTATATGTGCGCACGCGCGTTTTCCTATGTGTGCGTGTTATTTTTCATATGTATATATATATATATATATATATATATATATATATATAATGTGTGTGTTTATGTATAAAATTGATTTATATGTGTTCGTGATAATATATATATATATATATAAAAGTTTTATATGTGTATATCCCGTAAAATGATCTATGTCAGATGTCCTAAATGGCGATGTTTAATTTATACTTAATTATTTCTTATATTATCGAGTAATTTTTAATCTTATATAATAAATATATTAAAATATGACGATTTTTTTGAAATCGATATGTACGTTTTTTTTAATTTATGATCGCATCGATAATGCGCATTTTTTATTAATAATAAATATCATAATTTGAATTAAAAAATATATTAAATTAATGTTCTTAATATTTGCGATCGTAAAATTATATTTTAATCGCACTTAAACTTTGTATGATGTTTAAAAATAGTATGAAAATATAATTTTACGATCGCAAAAGGTTGTCGATACGTGTCGTCGACATACACTATAAACGCGATCGCGTTAATATAATATCGGATATGCGTTTGTGTTCGTGCAGAAGGCGCGAAAGAGAAAGATATAGAGCGGCTTCGGGGCGATGCTGTCGAGCTTGTCTATCCAGTCGGTGCTGAGCCTCGGCGCGCGGAATTTCTCCACTTCGTCGCTCGTCTTCGCAGCAAAGAAAGCAACCAACGCCATGGGTCTCCCGAAAGTTTTCTTCGACGTCACCGCCGACGGAAGCCCCATCGGAAGAGTCATCATGGAGGTGAGCCTCGTTTTCAATATCACGATTCAAATTCGGCGTTCGAATAATAAAACCAGAGATGGCGCTTCCGGCGATGGCCGCCGCCTCGCCGCCTTTTTCCTCTATATACCGTCGCGTTTTTTTTTTTACCTTTTTACCGTTGTAATACGGCTCGAAGTCGTCGTAAAAGCGCGCCAAACTTTCGATTGGCGTCGTATTCGACGATCTTTGGCATTTTTTTGCGGCTTCGCGACGCATTCGCACCGTTCGGCGTCCACGTGTTCGTCGCCGTCGGACGCCGGCCGGCATTTTTGCGCGCCGATTCAGCGCAAATCGACGCCCGTTTTGCCGCCGGTTTTATTATTATTATTATTATTATTGCCACAACTTAAAAAAAGATGAGCCCTTTTTTGCGCTACGGTATCATTTATTGTTTTTATTACGTGAAAAGGGTGTCTTTTTCTGTCTTCATCGAACAAAGACTGGCTTTGCGCGATTTCGCTTCTCATTGCGCGTCACGTGTTTAAATGTGTGCGCGTTTTATACTCTCATATATATGCGTGTACTATTTTCAAGCAGAAGATGTGCTAAAGATTAGTTTTTTTTCTTAAAAAACTAATACGCGAAAATTTATTATACGCACACCCACACATGCGTGAGCGTGCATATTTTATGTGTACGGACGGACGTAAGAAATAGTTCTTCGACCTATGAGCGGGCGTGTTAACGGCTTTAATACTGCAGGGCGCACGTCTCATCTTGCGCCTCTCTTTCCCTGTTTAAAAATAAAAATCTTTTATTTTTAAATCGTTCCTATTTGCACAATTATATACGTGTTAAAACTTATAAATATATTTTTTTCGTTTTTAATTATTCGTTAAATATGAGGAAAAGTTTCCATCCTTGTTAAATATGAACGATGTATCATTATATGATTCGTGAATCGGCAATTTTTTATACCTATTTTATACTAATAATTTGAATTAACATTGCAAAATAAAATATTTAAATAAAATTCGCGAAACATTCGGTTATTAGTGTGACCCTTATAACGCGACAAAAAAAAAAACTAAATCAATAAATAGTCTACAAAGATTTCGAAGCGGAACATAATTTTAGTATTTGTAGTATGCTTTTTTTTTCACGATAACTATCGAAACTATACGGTTTAGTAATTTTATTATATCGAACCGATATAATAAAATCTTATCAAATAACGATTGCACAATAATATTTTAATATAACGAGTCGAGTTAAATTTCAGAAATGTACTACGTGTTGCTATGCGCCACTCTAGTGCTAATTTGCGTATAAAATGTTGCATAGACATTCATATTTAAGCTATTATATGTATGCAAATGTGAATGCTATTTTTAAATAAAAGAAATTTTTAAAAATGTCAACGCAAGATTTCAGGTTGTTTATGCATTCGTTTTAATATTTTTTTTATAGAGAAAGTGTTTATTTGAAAATCAATCTCCTAAGATATACCTATAATATTACAAACATATTTTCTGGTAAACTAGGCTAAAATATAAATACCGGTCTTACTGAATATGTTCGTGTAAATTTGTGTTCTATTTTTATATAAGATTGAAATTCTAACAATGCATTCATTCCACACGTTTTACTTCGTCATAAATACTGGTCGTTAAGTAAAATAATATATAAATATATGAACACTATGAATTAATAATACGTAATCTTTTGCATAAATTAATGATAGAAAGTTATTAGAAAAGTTAAAATTATAGTTTGCATAAATCAATAATATTTTATTTGAAATCGTAAAATGGCTCTCAAGGGTCTGAAGTTTTGCTTTGAGTTGTTAATTAAGACTAATGGATATGTTAGTTCTAAAAAATATTGAATATAAGTCTATAACTTTATTTATATGTAGTTTATAATTAGTTTAATTAAAACAAAAACAATAAGGGAAGTAAATATAAAAATCTGTTTATTTGCGAAACTTATTTTCAACAATTTTCTATTGAGTGAGGTTTCTACAAATGTACATTATTTATCGTATACAAAATATTGTATACAATGTTGTAAATTGTATTTGGCATTCAGGATTGTGTTAAAATATTTTTAGTAAATTAGAATACACAACAATAACTTACCAAATTTAGAATTCATGGGTTGTGGTGGAATACACTATACATAATTTATATTAAAGAAAACTATGACTTCTGAATTGAATTTTGATGTGATTACCGCATTACACCATTACATCACGATAAAGTAGTCTTAAATGCATCTAAAGTGGAAACATGCGATGCCAATACATTGATGAATATATGCAAGATTTCCTCATTATGATGCTGAATTATTGACCGTATGACCTTGTCCGCCTCCGTTAATCGCTAGTGAAAGGACAATCAATTGTAAATTTATATTTTTGTAGAATAATTATCGAGAATTAATAACTTATCACTACTGTTGTTGTGTCCATTTGACCCAGATAAAAATTTCCAGATAATTATATGCACATATAATTTTAATACATACTTTTTCGTATATTTATTGTGGCATTTACATATCACTGTCACGCGATTGACATATGTATATTTGATTTTATTGTATTATGGATAAATTCAATATAGAAAACCTGTTTTATACAAAACTGACCTCCCTTTAGGATTATTTTATGTGAAAAATAGTATGGAGCGATTGTTATCCGCGACATTGATTTGTATGATAGATATTATTGAACACGGGTATAACTTCTAATCAGCCAGCCCTCTGGTTATTTATATATATTTTCATTTCTGACGTCGCATTTCCCACCCCTTACTTTTGGATTATTATAATGTGGTAGATCGTTTTTCAATTGAGGCGGGGTAAACTAAAAATGATATATTTGTTCAAAATATACGATCAAACTTTTTTGTATGTTTTTTTTCTTCTCCATTATTCCATTAAATCCAATGGTTGAAATTTATCACACAATTATATTCAAAAAAAAATTATATATATATATATATATATATATATATATATATATATATATATGTATGTATGTATGTATTAGTAGAAGTACTACAAAAATGTTTATTTAATAATTAATAATCACCATATATTATTTTTTACAATTAAAAAATTTGTTATACATGTTTTATAAAACTTCATGATATTCCTAAAATAACGAAAGGTGAAATTCGTTTGATCTTTTTCGTTTTCTTTGTATACAAAATTTTTTCGGTTCTATAATTTTTACAATACTAATTGGATATAATGATTTTTAAAAATTTTTGTTTATGCAATAGAATTTAATATTGTAATTCTATTATACTTCTCTTTATAATATTTTGTAATAAATCTTTTTGAAAATGACTTATATAAAATGTATTGTCATTTTTTTCTGTGTTTTAAGTGATTAGAAATAATTTTTGATATTTTTTATTACATTATTTGGTCGTTTATTATCTATCTATTCTTTTAAATTTGCTTTCGATTATATAACATGTGTATTTATTACATAATGTGAATAAAATAAATTCAAATTTATAATTTATATGCAGAAAAAAGTGTTGGTAATGTGTTATTTTGTGATTATTAATCAGTAGTTCGAATTTCATATTATTTATGGCATCTCTCAAAAATAAAAGTACCTCAATTAGTTATGTGAATAAACAGATACTTAATATAATTAAATAAAAATGGCATATGAAATATATAAAATGAATAAGTCGTAAAATTATTTGAATTTATTTTTTATGGGATATTTGTGTTTGTTTGGATTCCCGCCTTTTTTATGTACAGGTTATGGTTGTCAAGCACGTGTTTCTAAAAATAATAAATGAAGAAATTATCACATGCGTTGATGTTTAAAGCAAATAAACGTATCAAATTTAGATTAGATTTAGCATAATTCCATACATTTTATTGTTTCATTACATACAAGAACTCTAGTTTTTTTTTTATTATTATTAAACTTTTATAAAAGGAATGTTTCCAATTATTCCACTTCAGTGATTTTTGTTAAAATTAGATTTAATTAAAACGATGGAAAGAGATTATCTGAAAACATTTAAATTTTAGAAGTTTTAAGCTATGTCTAGACTTTAATTATTCTTTTTATTACTATTATTATTATATAAAACAGCGCAAAGAATATGCATATTGTTTTTTCATTTCATATTTTTTCACTCGAATACATCAGTTAAAACAAAATCATGAAGAATGATAAAAAACATGTCTTTATTGCGATCGCTAAGGGGATGAACTTTTTCATTATCATCTCTACAAACATACAAATGTTTGCTTTTCTCGCTTGTTTTATAGTCTGTCATTTTGTGTTTACTGACGAGTATTTTTCATTAGTTATATAGAAATTGTAATATATACTAACAAAATTCAGCAAAAATTGCAAGGAAATGAAATACAATTATTAGAAATATGTTATTAATATCTAAAAAAATATAAAATAATCTTATATAAACGTATATAGTAAATAAGCGAGGAGTTTGATATTTATTTTTCATTTCGTTGTTGAGAGTTGAAACATATTAATTAGTGTGAAGTTTTTTTAGTTCTTAAATTAAGTATTGTTATTTTGGTTTTCAGTTGAGGAATGACGTAGTGCCGAAGACCGCAGAGAACTTCCGTGCACTCTGCACAGGTGAGAAGGGATTCGGTTTTAAGAGTTCAACCTTCCACCGTGTCATCCCCAACTTCATGTGCCAAGGTGGTGATTTCACCAACCACAACGGCACCGGTGGCAAGTCCATCTATGGTGAGAAATTCGCTGACGAAAATTTCACATTGAAACACACCGGACCAGGAATTTTGTCAATGGCTAACGCCGGACCAAATTCCAACGGTTCCCAGTTCTTCATCACCACCAACAAGACTGCGTGGTTAGACAAGAAGCACGTGGTCTTCGGTGAAGTTGTTGAGGGAATGGACGTTGTTCGCAAAATGGAATCGTACGGCTCCGATTCCGGTAAAACTAACAAAAAGCTCGTCATCGCCGATTGTGGTCAGCTCTAAATACATTTATTTTTAATACTTTTTCTTTGTACCACTCATTATTTTTGTTTTTTTTTTATTTTTCTACCATCTTAATTATTACAAAATAATTATACTATCTCAAGTTTGTGATTTCTATATATATATTATACATACATGTATTATTTTTGAGGAATCATTTCGAGTAAGCTTTTTATTCCTCACCATGAGGAAATCAAAAATGTATAGCTCAGCAGTACTCTCGAACGACAGTCATTCCAATCGAAAGTAGTATTGAGGTACTCTGCTTCAACGGTTACGTTGTTCAAGATTCAGTAATTTATATTGTAATAGGGGGATACGATACAATTATTTTTCACTGTATACTACTTCCTGTAATAAATATATTAAGTGAAATAATCTTTTTAACTTCTTTTTTTTACTCTATTCACATATACATGTACCATCAAAATTCTTCGCTCCCACGCTTGTACTTTCCTGCTCCCCTACACTTTCAGGTTGCTTTTCACGCTGTGTTGACCGATATAATATGTTATAGATGCTTTTATAAGGTCATCTGACCTTCGCTGGTGAGTATGAGCAGAAAACAATTTTAGCACTTGCATTAGTCATTTTTGATAGGTGGGCGGATGGTTGCATTTTTATTCACAGTATAAAGTTAATTTTCTTTCATTTTGTATAATGAACAATTCAGGTTTAATTTTACTCAATTTAATGACCTCCAGTTATTATATTTGCTATTTTATGTTAATTATATATATATATATATATATATATATATATATATATATATGTATATAGTAGTTGTTTTAACTAACGTTGATGTTTATTATACGAGTTCGATTAAGATTAATTTATTTGTTAATGAAAATTAAAAGTAATTGAATAATATAAAATTATAGATAAATAACTGGCGAAGGATGATTGGTCAGGGTCTTATTTTAAAACGAATTTGATAAAAATGAAAGAAAATTACATTATTGTTTGAATTACTGGTTGCTCGTCAATGTTTTTTTTTTCTTTGCAATCAATTATGTTTGCTAACTCTAATAGCACCCACGCTGAACGATCGACAGATTTAGCTGCTAAATGAATATTCCATGATTTTAAAAGGAGACGTTTAAATATTTTATTACTAATCGTTTAATTTTATTTCTACCGATTTTATTACACTTTCATTCTGATAATACGAAGAAATACTTCCTTCCCCTAGTTTACATTATTATACCCTAGGGATTATTAACTATGCATGTACCTAAGCAAGTGCGGAGAGAATTTCTATTATACTCTCCAGGTTATCAACGTGAAAGGAGGGAAGGTCCTGTGCAACTTGAATTTTATACTTGTTATAATTGATTTGAGATGTTTACTCAAAAATATGTGGATGCTTATAAAGTTGTTAGAAATATAAATCTCTTGTATATTATGGTTGATGTGAATAAAGTTGAACAAATGCTTTTAATGTTTTCTTATGCTCTTTTTATTATTATTATTTTAATTAAGAACCTTATGTAAGGTTAAAAAAATAAGACGAAACGTCTTCCAAAACGCGTTCTAATTGTCTTAAATAGATGTCAGATTGTCGCAGCTAAGACACCGGCCCTAGAGACGCCACTGCGTTGTTTCACATATAAAATTTTAAAATATACAACGTGAGAAAATGTATGTAGCATTCGAATTTAACGAATGTCCGTGTAGATATTTTATCGGAATATATCGATTGCCCATATTTTTTTCCCTAACATATTATATTAGTAAATATTTGAAGTTCTGTTTTTTTTTCAGATATATTTTATTTGCTTTGACTATTTTTTTTTCTCCTAAAGTTGTATGAAATGAAAAACTTACGATTTAAAAGGGTTTAAAAATCGTTATCATTTCAATTTGATTAGAGGTAAAAAAAAATACATTTACAAGAAAATTGTAAAAAATAAAAGTATGTATTTATATTTGATACGTTTTGAATATTCTACGATTAGATCGATATTATTGTTGTAAAAAAATGTATCGACTAAAATTTTGAATTAATAATCGCATTATATAATATGTCGCTTTATAAAGAGAAAAGACGAATTTTAATGTTTGAATACCTGGAATTGCTTCTTTGATAACGCTTTCGTTTTATTCCTAATAATAAATAATTTCAACGCGAGATTAATGATTTGTAAAAATAATTGTTTTATTTTTAAACGAGCGTGATTATATATGTGTATTAAATTATAAACGTAAAGGTGAACCGTTATCAGTTAATAATGCACGAATAATTATGCGTTATTAACGCAATAAAAGTGTTACGCGATTTTATAACACTAATGGAGTATTTAATAAAATGATAAAAATAATATAGAAATAAAAAAATATATTTTTATAATAAAATCAATATTTTTAATGCGGATTTTTAATTTAAAATAGTAACGACAACGAAATTCAGATTCCTTATCGAGTTTTAATTTAAAAATTAAATCATAATTTTGCGGTTTTGTTATTTAAAGATTAAAAATGTATGCAAAAATAATATATTTTTACGAGATTTATGTGTTTATATATGAAGAATAATAAGATTCGCATATTTCCATAAAAATATACGAATGTCGAGCAATGTATTTTACGAGTAAATATATATATATATATTATATGGCGTTATTGACGTGCCCAGTTCGGCTCTGGTGGGTCATAATATTCGTATAATAGTAGTGGTGCAGTTTATGTGTGTGTGTGTGTACGTGGGAACATTTACAAGTTTATATAACGACGTGTGACGTCTATGTGTGAGTGAGGATGCTCGGTGTGTAGGGGGGGAGGCGGAGGGGGTAGGGGAAGCGGCGTCTGATGGAAATTTCCAGTGTCGTTGAGGTTGGGCGGTGCTCGCAGCGCCACCCGACGGCGGTGTGATAAAATGGCGGTCGATAAAGACGCTACCATTTTGACGGCGGTTTTTTTTGTATGCGTTTTCGTAAAGTTCGTTCGCACGATGGTCCTAACGAAGGAATTTATGAGCATGATTCGATTTTTTTTTGTTTTTTGATCTCAATTTTATATCAGCGAATGATTTGTAAAAATATTAAATTGAAATTAGAATTTTTAGAAAGTGTTTTATTTGTGAATCGAATAAAGCGGTTCATCAGAGTGAAATATATAATAAAGAACTTAGAATCGAGGAACGAAATGAAACAAATCAGAATACTCAACGACAAACCATTGATTGGGAGAAAGATATAGAAATATTAGAATAATTATAAACGTACACACATACATGTGTATTCCAAAAAGTTCATAATATTTTATTTCTATTGGTAAATAATAAGCACAATTATCAATTAAAATCAATGTGTAATAAAAATAAAAAATAATATTAAACATCAAAAAAAATTCAATCAAAACATATTTTAAATCTAAGTAATTCCGCATATAAACATTTATTTTGAAACAGGCCTTAATACACGTCTATACCTTTATATACATTTGTATGGCGATGTATATACATTTTTTGTTGCGCACTTTTCCCTCTCTAACTTCTTGTGTGGAGTCGTGAATTGAATAAAACTCAGTAACTATACATGTGTGCGAACGTTCGTTCGTGTTTGTTGACGCGTGACGTGTGGATGCAGCATTACTTTTTTTCTGCGGTAAGTAGATTTTAATAATTTATGTATATATATATATATGTGTGTGTGTGTGTGTATTGATAATATTATATGATAATAGTAATAATGATTATGATGATTAGAAGACTATTGATCAATTGTAATAAGTTTGCAAATATACAGGAATATACAAAGCCAACGGAATCATTGTCATATTTATTATTACATAAACATATAATAAAATACAGTGAAACCTGTTTTTGTGCGGTTTTTTGTATGCGTTTTTGTGCGATTTTTTTTATGCGATTACTTTTTTGTGCGGTATATATATATATATAATATTACAAAAATGTTGGCATCACTTTTTTACTATCAGTGTGTATGTGCATATTACATCAGCCTATTTTATTAGTCATGCTCAATATTTTTACGCATATATTGTATCAGTCAATTTCAATACATAATGCGCCATCTATTAATTTTAGCTAGCTGCCGTCGACCTTTTTATCCGTTAAAACATGATTAATTTTATTGTGCGATTAAAGAAAAAATAATTGTTTTCCCTATTTAACTATAGTTTTTTTTATGATTTTTATTTTATTTTTAGATATAAGTACTCTCTTGAAATGAATAATAGTAACCAAAAAAAAGTTAAAAGAAAGACAATTTCGTTAAAAACTAAAATTGAAATATTGGATAGATTAGCAAATGGAGAAGGATCCACAGCTCTTGGTAAAGAATATAAATTAGGTGAATCCACTATAAGAGCCATACAAAAACGCGCAAGTAAAATAAATGAATCTAAAAATTGTGCAACAAACGAAAGCAGTAAAAGAACATCATATTCTAGAAATGTTTTAAGAGAAAAAATGGAAAAGGCCCTCATATTTTGGATTAACGACTCAACTCAAAAACAAATCCCCATCGATGGACATTCAATTAAGGAGAAAGCTAAAAAATATTTCAATCAGCTGAAGGATTTAGAACCGTCTAGTTCCTCATCCCACTTTCAAAACCTGAAATTTTCTGCCAGCGATGGCTGGTTAACTGGATTTTTACGACGACAAGCACTACACAACGTGAAGGTACAGTAAAACATGTTTCTATGCGATTTTTTTTTGCGATTCCTTTTTTTGTGCGGTATATGAATCGCAATATGACTCATTGAATTACAAAAGTCTTGGCATCACTTTTTTGCTATCATTGTATATGTATATACTGCATCAGCGTATTTCAGGGGTCGGCAACCTTTTGAGTCGGAAGAGTCAAAAATTATAATTTACATAATTTCAAAGTTTTTAAAGAGCCACAAAAATTTTTCTTGCCTTCAATAAATGGTACTTGCATAAATTAAACTTTTTGATTAAAAAAAACAAATCTATTTATTCATATATAATTAGTGTTTTTTCACAACAAATTAGATAATATTTTTAGATAATTTCTTATTATTTAAAAAATTAAACATTTCCATACAATACTAATTTTTACTTCGATAACAAACTTTAGATGTTTTTTTTTATATAAAATAAATAATATTTGCGTGTGGAATTAAAAAGCCGCAGCTTCACATCCATATCCGCATGTGGCTTACGAGTCACAGATTGCCGACTCCTGGCCAATTTCATTAGTCATACTCAAAATTCTTACGCTTATATTGCATCAGCCAATTTTAATACATAATACGCCATCTAATAACCTCAGTTAGTTACCGCCGACCTTTTTTTTATACGGTCCCCCTCTACCGCATATTTTTTTCATATGTTCTGTTAAAATTATTTCTTATAGCTATTTACGAAATTTTTGAGTATTTTTTTTGTGCATTTTTTTTCTGCGGTTCCTATCTACCGCTCAAAAACAGGTTTTATTGTACATATAATATAATGTTTTTTTATTTCTAATCGTTTTCAGGTTTCTGTATCACAGGATAAAGAACTTGATGATATTGAAGTTAATATTGAAGCTTATGAATTTAGGAATATAAACGATTCAATAGAGACTGAATGTAAAAAAGAAAATATATCAGAATCAGACGAGGATTCTGTATCTTCCAATAAAAAAATAAAAGTTGAAACTACGGATGGATCGTTGGAACCGTGTCCGCAAGATAATTATGTAGAATATCCTGTGATTAATCAGATTTACAGTGCTTCAAATATGGAAAGAGATGAAAATGATGTTTTTATAGAGTATATAGGAAAAACTTTAAAAAAATTAGATAAACATTCTTGTATTGTTGCAAAGCACCGTATAAATCAAGTTCTTTTTGAAGCAGAATTAGGCAATTTCAAGTTAAAACTTTAATAAATAATATTTATTTATTATTGAATAATGAAATCACATTGTAATCATTATTTTCTATATTCTATGGAATATTTTATTTAATAATCTATTGTAAAATAATTATTTTAGTAATTATTGTTGTAAGACTAAAAAATAAAAATTGAATAAAAAAAACAGTTTAAAAAATAATATATAGATGTCACTAAAAACTTCATTCGTATAAATATATATTACAATTTATTTTTCTTTTTTCTTATATATTATAAGAATTTTTAAAATACGTGTAATGAAATATATCATTCTCCATATTTATAAATTCAATGTTATTTTTACAAGTTTTTCTATTATGAATTTATGTCAAATTTTAGTTGAAATTTTTCACTGGATCCAAACATTAGAAATGTTTTTTTTTGGATTTTTAGATGTAAAAAATTAGTTAATTTAGTTAAAATTTATTTTTTCAAAATATAATAGATTTCGAATTTTAATTTCAGAATATTTTAGCATTTTAATTTCCATTTTTAATTTAGTTGCCATATCGTTGGAAAAAAAATCAACAATAATTATAAAATTTGTATAAGGGTATATAGATCTGTACATAGATAAAATCAAGAATACTATATAATCAAAATTTATTTTTATTTCAAAATGATCCTTTACAAAGACACGGTCTCCATAAACACAGGTTGGTTACATCAATAAAAATAATAAATTTAATAATAATCCACTTATTTAGTAGTTCTCTTATTTCAACAATTTAAGCGTATAAGCTCCCACATAAATAATTTTTATTTTTTTTTCGTATTATAAAGAGAACAATACAACACACATTGTAAGGGGGGGGGTCAGGATGGCTGGAAAAATAAAATATATTCAGGTAATACATAAATATATATATATATACATATGAGAATTAAATTTTATTTTTCAACGTGTAAATCATGTAAAATAACGGGTATATGTTTTTGATCTTCAATCTTAAGGCATTTATAAATCATATCAGTCACATTCTTCCATCTTCATTACTACGTGCAAAATAGAGAATGTCATTTCTAAATTTATATTATATAATTTCATAAAATATTTGAAAAAATTTTAAGTCAATAGTAGATTTTATACATATACATATACAAGTACACGCTTCAAAATTTTAACAGATTTTTAAAATTGTCATTATAAATAATACATTTGTAAAAAAAAATGTTTTATTTATATTGATAAGAATTCGTTTACATTCAATAAAAATAGTCAAAAGTAATAATGTCTAGATCACTTATTTGAGAATGGATGATTATGATTCCACTATGAAAAGAAATATATTATAATTTGTACGATTAGATAAGACGGGATTATAACAGACATAATAATGGACATTTTAGTTAAGATCTATGTAATTGAAAAATCTCACTTATCTATCGTTTATGAAACTTGAAATAAGATCTGAGAATTCAGGATTAGTTATAAACAAAAAAAAAAAGATCTTGACACCTATATCTGCATTATTCTGATAAATTTTTGTATTAAATTCTCAAACATGTATATATTTTATAAATATTAAGTGATTACCAACGACTTAGTCGCCAGCGACTAGTCGAAAGTAAATTATATGGTTAAGAACACAGATTCTAATTATGAATTAACAATCAATTACACAAATATTTTAATGAGACAAATATATTTATATATATAAATGTTAGTAACAGTCCTTCATATCAGTTTTTCACTATGAAAACTGTTTAAATTTCAAAGAATGTACTAATTATGTAAGTACAATCGAAAAAGTATTTATTATTAACATTTTTTTTTTGTAAACATTTAGATATTTTTCATTATTATTATTATTATTTAATATTTTTTTATATTTTATTTTGAAGTCTACACACCCATTACATATAATATATGATAAATTGAATTTAATAATATTGGATTTTTTTATTTATTAGAGATATATTACAAAAATATATATGCATATTTCAAATAAGATAATATAACATACAACACTCATATATTCATCATATTGTAATATATTTAAAAATATTATTTTTTATTAAATTAAATTAAATATATTTTTCAAAATAGTTTAACGTTGAAATGTGTAAAATACAAGTGAAAGATTTTTTTTTAATTTTTATATAAATATATATATATATATATATATATATATATATATATATATATATATACAACAACAAAATATAAATTTTGGGAATGTTTTAATATAAACAGTAAATTTATTTGAAAAAAAAAACAATAAAAATTTTAAAGTAAAATATTTTTAGAAGATTTCCAAAAATAGATTATCAAACTGTTGTTTGGTCATAAATGGATTAATTAAAATTTTCAAAATTTCAGATAATTATCATACAATAAAATTAAAACTACAAAAATTATAATTAACATATGATTAAGTTACATAACCTAACCTTGCTAAAACTTAATATCAACAGTTTGATTATCTATTTTTGAATACAACATATATATTTATATGTTATACGTGTATAAAAAATATATTCGTATAAAACTTTTCCAATTTTCATGTTAAAAAATAAATCTGTTGATATATAACTATATTTAAAATTAGGATAACATAAATATTATATAGTGAGATACGGTAATTTTTTTAAGTTAACTATTAAAATATGATTAAAAATATATACATCAGGTTAAATCTGTAAAGAAGATTTTACATTTATATAAATAATAATATATATAGTTTAATTTGTTGTATCATTTTTATTAAACTTGAGATTTGTGGTGAAATTTTTAAGAATCATATGTATGTAAATATTTACTGAAACAGTTGAATTACATATTATAATATTAGTAAATCTTCAAAACCTAAACACTATGGGGTTATTCTTGATTTTAACATCAGATAGTATATAAGGATTATTTATCCCTTTTGATTAGAATATATTTTATGGACACATACATGATCAATAATCATGACCTATATTGCAAATATTCAAACAGTTTATAAGTTATTGAAAGTTGAACATTTACGAATAAACAACTGTTTTATAATATGGTTTAAGACCAATTTAACACAGGGAACATTTGACAGTCATATTCACAAAAGATTTATATATAAATGTTATAGTTTAATCCAAATTCAACTTCTGTGAGTCGATACAGTTATGTTATTATGTAAATATATTCAACATTTTTTATAATATTTAAAATGATTAATTCTATATTGGAAAAAAATCACATTTATATATCTCAGTAAACAAATATTATATTTACATATAAAATATAAATCATATATATATATATATATATATATATATATATATATATATATATATATATGTGTGTGTGTGTGTGTGTGTGTGTGTGTGTGTGTAATTTTATTCGAAATTTAATATATGATGAAACAACAATAGTTAAATTAGTGATTAATGTTAATAAGAAAATAATTTAAATTTTTATATTTGCAGCCTGAATCTGTCGTTTAATTAATAGAACATTTTTTTTTATTCAAATAAATTTTATTTTTTCAACGCAGCTGAAATTTTATTTATTTATATAAATACATTTTTATTGCTTTTTATTCTCAATCCCTCCCTAAACATTGTGTTTTTTTTTTAAATTTGCATATGTATTTTATATTGAAAATGCTATTATTTTCGTACAAGAAATTATATACAAAAAAAAAATAAGTAAAAAGTTCAATTTTATTTTAATTTATTTTCAAGATATTTTGAAACAGGGTTGTCAGATGTTAATATAAAATTTTAAAGTTATTAAAATATGTTTATGTTTTTTAATATGAATAAAATTTTACGAAAAATAATATATTTCAATATAATTTCTTTTTATAAACGATGTTAATAGTTAATTAAAATTTTATCAAATTTTATTATATATAATATGTTCATTTCAATTTTTTTATGTTATTCTTATGAAGCATTTTTTAGCTGACTATTTTTATTTTTTTAATTATATGCTCATTTTAATTATAAAAATTCATATAATCTAGTGATTGTCTCATATTATATGAGTAAATTTAAATTTGTTCAAAAATATCCATGACAACCCTGTTCACAAAGAAAAATAAAAATCATTTTAGTCCTTTGAAATAAGTTTTATTTTCAAAGGGTAAAAATTTTGAAAAAAATTTTTTCAATATGAAATGTAAACTATAAGTTGATTTTCAGTATTAAATTATTGACTATAGTTTGAACAGCACTGTTACAATATCCAGTCTTAACTGTCTAAAACATAATATAAAATAATTTTAATTAAATAAGTTAAAAAAATACGGGTCTCTGATTATATTAAAAAAAATCATATATTATATTTGATGGAGTTATTTTCGACGTATTTTCAGTTGAATTTTTATTTTTTTTAAATAAATATAAATTATCATAAATTGTAAGGATATATACAATAATATATATATATATATATAATGTTAATTTAAAATGATAATAATACACTTATTTTACAAATAGGTCTTTCAGCGTTGAGCATAAAGAAGTATCGCAAGTTTCAGTCGAGTCGTCCTCTTCAGATTTACCAGCGTACCAAGAGCTAGGGCTTGACTGACCTTTCAGGGAACTTCCCGTTGGTGATTTGCTTTTGCTAGTGGGCATCGGTGGTGATTTAATGGTTGTTTTTGGAATCGCACCTTTATTATTAGTTGGAATTGCCGGTTGTTGTACAGTAGGTGGTGAATCATTGTTTCCAGTCTGTCTAAGAAATACTTCAATAGCGCTACCTAAGACCTGTGGATCGACCATAGATCCAGAAGGTTTGTCCCACAGGACCTTTGATTTTTCTGGTGGTTTCGGAGGAGACATTTTTTCCTGTTTGATAACGGGTTTTGTAGGAATGAAAGTGATAACGGTTTTAACGCTGTGATCTTCGGATTCGGCTTTTTTCAATGCGAGCGTTTGATGCCTTTTTATAAACCAGCTGGAAGGTGTGACTATTTTTTCGTTGGAACCATTTTTAGCCTGAGTGACTCCATGCAGTACGGAGACGTCAAAACTATTCGATCGGCTACTTTTCATTTTGCTTCGTTTGCTTTCCAATGATAAACTGTCTTTTTGATTGTTTTTAGTAGGCGTATCATCGCAACGATCAATTTCTGTTGCCGATGATGTGAGATTCGATAGAATTGAAATCAAATCAGTGTTGGAGCAAACGATACCTTGAGGAGTTTGTGACCTTGTTTGCATGTTCGGTGGTTGTTCTGATGCTCGTCTACGTCCCGATGGAATAACTGGGAGTGTTCCGCATGTAAAATCTGAATATCTACGACCACCTCTTGTGTAACGTTGCGGAGGACGACTGGAACCTTCAACTTCATCCAAAGGTTGAACTTCACAGACTCGTTCGTTTGATGTATTCCAGAGTTTCATTCGAACTTTCCTTGCAGCGACAATATCATCCATGATATCTAATTGTAAATTATGCGAGCTTCCACGACGATCGCCAAATGTAGCTATGGATTCGCGACGATTCCGTCCGAAGAGAGATGGCGGAACCTTCGATATGGTGACCACTGAATGTCGACGTCCTCCCGGTTGAGGAGCAGGAGCCGTGCTTAATGTAGCAAGAAATGCTGCTTCTCTTGGGGACGGACCTGATCCTTCACCACCGCGTTCTGATAATCGTCGCACCTGACTTGCTGTTATTCCTGATGTGCATGCTGGTGTTGGTAAAGAATGCTTTCGTGTTTCGCGTGGATCTCTCCATGGTGACAATAAATATGGATTTTGCGGAGATTCAATATCCAAACTTTGACGTGGGGAAGATGAATCTGTGTGCAGCTCTTCCTCTTCTATACATCCGGATTCTTCAACGACAATCAGTGGCTCTTGCCCGCTTTGATTCATTTTTGTTGTGAGGGAACCCCTCCTCATTTTTAATCTGAAATTGAAAAAAAAATCAAACTTAATTCATATTTATCATATTAGTGAACATAACTTGAATATTACATATGTATTCGTATTTTGTATTTTTTATATATAAAATTGTTGTACAAATGTTAAAATCCTTTTACGTTCAGATATTTTAATAATAGATAAATATTTTCTATTGAAAGACGTTATCTGAAAAAAATTAAACGGATCGTAAAAGGTATTTTTGCTCGTCTGGCTTTTTATCAAATCATACGTGAAACTCGAGCTGCTCAAATGTGGTTTCGAAATAAAGGAAAAAGCACTTGTTCCTACAAAAAAATTTCCATGGATATGGAAAAAAAGGGAAGGCATAAAACGATTCGAGTTGATCCAATCAAATAAATATTCTCAATCTTCTTTCATGTCGGTCAAGGAAGCGAACGGAGAATCATTCGTTCGGAAAACCAAAAATCTATTGATTCTTCTTTGAGTTTGGAAGCAATTATGTACATTGGAATCAAAGAAATCCTATCGAATCACCCGTCGCCTCCTTTTCACAAATTATTCATACTAATCCAATATCTTATGGATAAAAAAAAAAAACTTCGTGATTTTATTATATATGCTGACCTTTTTTTTCAGATCTTTCTTTTGTGCGGTAATTAGCTTTTCCTTTTTTTTTCCAGCGAAATACGATAAATGAAATTATTATTACGGTCGTTTAATATTTGCTGTGTGCGAGCCTTGTTTCCTTATTATGCATAATTTAAGACTTGTTTGTGCAAGGAAATCGCTAATTTATATCTTATATCTGAGGTTTAATTAAAAACAAACCTGATAGTCCTCTATTAAGATTAATTAAAATATATAATAATCTGTATGAACGTTTATTTATATTCTATTGCAGTTAGTTTTTTTAATGATATTAATTAAAAAAATACATTTCTGAAGTTTTATCTCTGGTAAAATAGGAAAACACAATCTCAAGGATCAATTTAGAAACTATTGCAATCCCTCACTTATTGCGGGGGTCACGTTTTAGAACTACCCATGAAATTGAGAATGCTATATTTATACATTATTTTAATATTTATACACTATATAACTCTATTTTCAATTACTTTAATAATCTTTCCTACACTTTCACCACATTTACTATACCTTGTTTTTTAAAAAAAACTACTTTTTAAATGTATATATATATATATATATATATATATATATATATATATTAAATATTTTTTTGTATATATATATATATATATATATATATATATATACAAAAAAATATTTTAAATTATTAAACCTAGATATATAATTTTAAAAATTTGATATGGGTATTCAACAAAAACTCTCAAAATAACGTGACCGCGATAAGCGAGGGCTTATCGCGGTCACGTTATACTTACATTTTTATCCGTAACTCATTTCATAAAAATCAATTTTCAACAAGTAATTAGAGAAGAACAATAAGTGTAAAGTGTAAAAAAAAGATCCTATAGTTTACAAATACAATAGAACAATATTTTATTCAGCTTAATAAAAAAAAGGTAGTAGTATTATAGTTTCAGACAAAATATACAGTTACGTGTCGACGAGGACACGCTTCAGAAATACATTTATTATTGTTTAGAAAACAATTACTCGTTGAAAACGGAGGCAGTAAAGAGGATAGAACACGGGTCTGGGGTCTTTTGTTCTAAACGAGCTCGTATTTTCAGAAAACTTTCTCACTTTTATATTGTTCAGTATGAAAGTTGAAGCCGTTATAAAACGATACGAAGAATATAATGATGTTTAGAACGTGTGTGGATCATGCCCGTAAAAACGTGTCTTATAATAGTGACAAAATGTAGTCGAATTGTTATTTATATATATATGTATAATATAATATACTATATATAAATATATACAGGTGGTATAAAATATAATAGTCGCATAATCAAACTTGGTTTTATATTTTATTTTATGATTTTTATTCATAAAATATTTTTCAATATTTTATAAATAGTAAATTTGTAGAATCGAATTTATATTTTGGGTTAAAGTATGTAGAAAAAAATATAGTAATAAATAAAATAATATTGATATTAAAATATACATTTTGATTATGATTCAATATCATTAAATATATTTTTAATATTGTGGTGAATTAAGATAATTTATATTATTATTATATATTTTATATAATTATTAATTATTTGCTCTAAGTAAATTATTGTTTAGAATTGTTTCAAAAGTTTAATTCTAATATTATTTTTTATTACGAATACTAGATATGTATATATATATATATATATATATATATATATATATATATATAGCCTTAGAGTTTATGGTCATCAAACAGACTTTTAAGACCAAACGATCCAAGAACAAACAAACCGATACAGCTTCCCGCTAGTCCTTGTTCTGTCATGACTGAACGATCGGTTGGTCTTAAAAGCCCGTTTGATGATCATATATTCCAAGTCCGCAACAAATGCAAGAGATTTTAATTAATAAGATTCAATTATAAATATTTAGCACTTTTATAATTAATATAAGGAATACATTCAAATTTTAATTTTATTCGTTAACACTATACAATTTTATATAGAGAGCTAGTGATTTATATGAAAAAATATATATATATCATAGAAGTTTGTAATATGATGCCAATTTTTATCAAACCTCCTGTATATACGGTTACGCCATTTTACGATCTCGTCACCACCAATGTGTCCATTAGATATTTCGTTTTATGTTCACGTTTCGCTCCCTATCTATATATATATATATATATATATATATATATATATATATATATATATATATATATATATATATATATATATATATATATATATATATATATATATATATATATATATATATATATATACGCGATGTGGCCGTTCGTTTTCATTTATTACGTCCGAATTGAAGACTTTAAAGTGTACCCTGTGGAAAATTAAATGTGCACACCGTTCATTTTCGCTATATGGATCGTAAAAAGCTGTTTTATTATTTCAGTTTTGCAAAAAAATCCCAACATCCATAAGAGAGAAAAAAAAATATATATATACCATAAACAAGTACATCGACGCTCTTCATTTTTTAAAATTAATATTTTTCCAATATTCACTCTGAAACATATATATTTTTTTAACATCAATATTGAATTTTTATAGTGATAAAAATAATTACATTAAAAAATACGTAGATATCGATTCTTTTATTCTGATTTGTAAGATCTACGTTTTTTTGCCTTTTTAGGCTATATTTATTTAACTTTATTCAAATATCATGTATCATAAATTTCTTAATTATAATTATTATAAATATTTTTTGATCAATGAAGGCGTTTTTGTTTTTTTACGTACAATAAAAAAAATCAACGATTAAAGTGACAAAATTTATTATTTATTAATAAAAATAATTATTTTTTAATTGATACTTTTGTATTAGGTTTTTAAAAATAAATTAATCGTCATATATAAAACTGTATAATAATTATTTATAATTATAAATTTAGAATGGTAGTAAAAACACGCGTTTTAATTATTTATATTAAATTAAATATTATAATTAATTTAATAAAAACATGTTCATGTTAAAGTTCGGGCACAGGGCTGGCAAATTGATTATTAATTTGCCATTGATTTTCGTAATTAATTTATAAACATATTCTATTTATATTATTATATAATTTATTGAAAATTTAATTATGTTATACATAGCGGATCCGTGTGCAAATTCGTATACGAGTCCACTGTGTGTGCGCAAAAGATTATAAATAAACATATATTTTTTTTTTAATATTGAACTAAAAGAATTAAATTAATTTAATATTAAAATTTAAATTCACAAATAACAGTTTATTTTAAGTACAAAAAATATATATTGCTTTATTTGAAACTTAGTGAATGCAAAAAATGAGAATGATGAAAATATCATACTTTCCTTTTAATCATTCTAACCGAATTAATATGTGTAAATAATTATTTTTACATATTAATTAAGTTTTAAACAATTTAAGTCAAGTGAGATTGTTAATATTGTGTAACGCCGTATATAGATTGGTGAGCATAAAGCGAAATACTAGGCATTGTTGTTACACGAGCACATATCACATATGATATCTCATATTAAAGCAGTCAACCCGGTTCATATAACAGTGCAATTTATATTATTAATGCCGCACAACCGTGTTCAAAAAATATCAAAAAAAAAAAAAAAACAGCACAAAAGCTGCGGACCAAAATGAGATGTCTCATTCGTCGCGTACAATTTAATAAGGATCTTAATGTCATCGTCGTGACACATAAAGAATGTTGTCATCGCGCAATGTCGCTGGCCTCTGATCCTTTTGCCCAGAATTTCACACGTACACTGGATTAAATCCAAACAGGATTAATGCTCAGACCCTTTCCGTACACGAGACGCTGTCAAAATATAAGTACTGGAAGCTCGCTCGCAGGATTTGGATCAAATAATAATGACACACAAAAAAAGGTATACATATATGTATAAATCAACGTATAAGTATACAATGGGACTACGCTGCTTTTATACAATACGATTTATATTGTTTCCTTTAAGTATTATAAAAAAAACGAACCGATTAAATTCGTAATGGTTACCACATACTTTGATTATGACCAATCATATTTCTACTCTCACCAACAGATGGCGCGAGAATAATGAAAACATACATGTATACGCTCCAATATGTCATACAGATATACTTCATACTTTAATTTCTTATATTGATTTTTATTTATTATATTATTTTTTGTCGTGATATTTTATACGAATTGAAAATATGCAGCTTTAAAAATGGATTCAAAATATGAAAAGAATTAATCTGAAGCATTATGAAAATTTTGAAAAGCGGCGCCGCACTATATTTATACATACGTATATCATAAAGAATATGTAATAAAACTGTTCTCATACGAATATGTGCCTGTATATGGAACCTTATTCATGTCTATCTGTCGAGTCACGTGAATAATATTAAATATAGATTCCTCATAGTGCCACAACCAGGGCTGTGGAACTCGAAATATAGTAAATTACTTTTTCGCACCGAATAATTGTTGTTAGTTTGTAATATTGCAGTTTCGCGTTTTGAACGCTGCAATCTCGTCGACAAAATAATAACTTTTTGATCTGCACATTAATTTCTTACTCTCGAGTTGCATTGCGAACTTCATATCCGGTTAAGTTTGGAGCAGAATTAAAGTTTTATATTTTAGATCCTTTTGAGAGCTTTTGACCCGTGAATCGTGCAAAATGTCTAAGTTACACTAATAAGCGCATTTCTAAGAAGCTTTTATTTGAGCTTTTTATCGCTTCTTTGGAAGTATTTTCAATTATTCTACGAACGTTTCGACTTGGTTCAACAGTTGAGCTATTTATACTAGGATTCAACAATGGCTTTTCTACAAAATAGTAACTGTTAAATAAATATAAATATAAATTGTGATATTATAGAATGAAATATAATATAAAACAAATAATTTATGTAATATAAACTTTTTTTTCAATTGGACAAAAATTTATAATAATGCTCCACATTCATCATATTTAACTCCATCTTTAATATGTATCGCGTTATACACTAAGATTATTATGTAGAAGAGTAAGAGATATCTACTTGAATTTGACTATTTTATCATATGGTGAAAATATGCGAACTCATTATCTTCACTATTATCACGCCATCTATTGGCAAGGATTACTAGAATAATCGCCACAATTATATCGTAAAAATATTATTAATATAAAAGTATGTTCAGTATATGAAAAAATGATATGGTTTAAATAAAAAAAAGATATTTAAAATTAGACACATCATATTTTATGCATATCTAAAGGTCAACTAACTATCGAGCAAGCTTCATTAAGCGATATAAAATATATAATATTATGTAAAAAGTCCCCGTTGTAAAATCCGCTGATAATGTCATTTAATCCTTTTTCGGAGGGTTCTCATTAAAAGGACATTAAGTTAAAATTCGCTAACGAGCCTTCGGTAGCAGCCGATGGTCGTCTGACTTTGACATGACGGGAAAATATGCTCGCTTTATCGTATCGTTTTTCCGACATTCGCCCCTCATAATCTGATCCGATTCGCTTCATAAATTAAAGTGTCATATTGTTATAATTGGAAGCGATCGCAATTGTTTCCCGGAACGAATCAAACATAATTTACAGGACATTATATATATATATATGGTTTTTATTCAGACGTTGAAATTCGCCACATAAAAATAGCGTCGATTAAAACGCGTCGATTTTCAGCGATTTTTACATGAAAAAAAATCAGACGTTTCAGCCGGATAAAGTTTCGCACGGCGTTACGTGATAGCACAACCAAAAATAAAATAAAATAAAATAAATGAATAAAACATTTTATTATTCAAACACGTACGTCCTTTTTTTTCCTCTAGTTTCGTATTCGCCCTTCTTACTCTGGTCGCGTATGTATCGCTCTGTGTTGGAGGCATTCGCGTTCACGCTTCAATAATTGCCGTTTTCGTCGTATGCGCATTGACTCGTATGAAAATTTTTACGAATTTTCACGCGCGTGAGTGTGTATGTATGCATGTGTGTGTGTGTGTGTGTGTATGTGACGCGTGAAAATATTCAGCGTGCTGTCAGTACGACGTGTTTGCAGTCAAATAAAAATGTTTGGGGGTTGAAAATTCGAACGAAAAAATGGAGAAAACTCATTTTTTTCCATTTCGATTTTCATGCATGAAAAATATATTTTCACGTTCAAATCGTATATGAAATCTTTTAAAAATACGTTTTAACACATTTTTGTTATCGATATAGCATCACTGATTTTCAATTAAACCATATATTACATTTATCATTTAACTTCAAATATATATATATATATATATATATATATATATATATATATATATATATATATATATATATATATTAACTCCGTATTATACGTGTTTTTATTACAACTCTTGGTTCCTTCATCCCAATAATGCACCGTGTCATATTGCATTAGTCTCCCGTCACTTTTATGCCATAAATTCGACTCATATTGTTCCGCAACCACCGTATTCGCTTGATATGCCTCCGTGTGACTTCAAACTATTCAGCAAACTCAATAGGCCAATGGGTGTTACCGCTATTGAGGAGATAAAAACTGAATTGAAGAAGGTCTTGAAGGCTATACCGGAAAAAGACTATTCCGAAGACTGGAAAAAGCGTAGACAAAAGTGCGTTTTATCGGACGGGGATTTCTTTGAAGGGGATGAAATTGATGTCGAAGAATAAATAAAAATTTACATTATATAAATAAATTCCCCTTACTTTTTGATCACAGTGTTATATATGTATATAACACTATTTGAACAAGAAAGTAGAAAAATAATTAAATAGCACGAAATTCGCATAAACAAGTGCGAAATTGTATCTCGGGGTCAATCGCGCCCATTTCGACGCACCGAGGGTTAATTTAGTAATTAATCGTTTGCCGTCGAACCTATCCTCCTCTTATTCGAGGATAGCTACCAAATTAACATATTGATCGAACTTATGCGAAAGGAATTTAAATGGGATTGATTATCGGGAGAATAATCTCTCGAGATTCGGAATCAGTCGAGGGTAAATAGAATCTGTATTTTGGTTGTGCGGATTAGTTTAACCAAGAAATTTACACTGTTTAATCGTTTATTTGGGTGTAATTGAGCCGAAAAATATTTGGTATATATATATATATATATATATATATATATATATATAAACAAGTAAATATATTTTTAATTTTGGAATATTTTTTTATATTTTTACGATATCTACTTTTTTCAAGATCAAATATATATTTTTTTATTCAAAGGAATTTATAGTAATTGGTGGATAAATTTATATTTAAAAATGTCAATAGATGGAGTTGCAGTGTAAATATCATAGAAGAAAAAAAATGGTATTATTCACCGTGAATGATTTTTTTTAAAGAATTGTATTTTTAACCCCAATTTTCTTTTTTGTCATTAATATTGTACTTTTTAAATTATTAGTCGCTATTAATATATAAAATTTAGTTTTTGGTGATTTAATCACAAAATCTAAAAAAAAAATTATTTAAAAAAAAGAATGTGATTTTGATAGAAATATTTTTAACCTATTTATAATATATTTATTTAAATTTAGATCTCTGAAAAAAAATATTGACAATGAACACAATAATACATGTCAATTGAATATTTAGTAAAAAAAAACGAATTTTAGCAACGATTTAAAATTGTAATATATTCCGTGCACGAATTTCATAAAACGGGTCCACTTATGATTTTATATACAATATATATACATATTTTTTTCAATCATTTTATATATAAGATTTCTTTTTATATGTAAGCGCTTGAATTACCATAATTTTTGAACCATATATTGAAATCAAAGTGCATCAAATTTTATCGTCGCCATTTCATTTTATGAAATTTCATCATCATCATCATTATCATCGTTATCGTTGATTTTCCGGTTCAATTTCGAATATTTATACGATTTGACAGAGTTGCGATAATGAAATTTTACTATTATTGAAAACGCGTTATCGGAAAATTTCCCGACGTCATGAAAATGTAAAATAAGACAAATATCAAATTGATATAGCGAAATGTATGCGCTTTTCATTGCTTTCACGTCTGGTTTTGTTGGCACTTGTGTCGTTTTGTTTTGCTCGTTCGAAAACCTATCTATCGACAATGAATTCATTTCCTTTCATGTCTTCTCATGCAAAACTATCTGCAAGAACGCACACGTGTATTTATATACATTCAACTATCGGTGCACAAAGGCTCTATGTGCGCACAAAGCGCGTTGTCCGATTTAATAATTGCGTTGTAATTACGATTGCGTATAATTTTGTTTTTTTTTCTCAACAATCGTTTCATTATAATTCATCGCCAATTGAGTGTCTCGAATATTTATCGTTTGATTAGATTTTTTATTAGAATTATTACTAATAATTAATCATTCAATAGAAAAATATAAAAATAATATATAATATTAATAGAAAAAAAAACTTATAAATTGAGAAGATTGGAGAATTTCTACTAATAAATGACTTTTATTAATCATATATTTTAGGCACTTTTGATTTATTGTTTATATGAACTTTATAGGAATGGAGATTGAAGTTTATATCATATTACAAAAAGTGAAAAAAAAATATGCATCGCTAAGAATAAATTAAACGATTAAAAACTTCAGTAATGATAATACTAATGAAGAAGATTAATTATTAATTAGACTAAATGACCTCAGAAATTAGCATTTTATTTTTAATTAACAAATTGCCTATATATATATATATATATATATATATATATATAATATCGCTAAGTTGTAAATATTGTTAGTGACACCGCAATGCCATCTATCGTCGATATTAGACAAAACACTATTATTGCGATATTCGAAATAAAATAAAATATTTTCATTCACGGTAACATATACGCCATAATATTTATTTATACGTAAAATAAAACGTTAAATCGAATCACGCCGCCTTTTTTGCCTTTCGGATCGTCTTCTTTCGCATTAAATATTCGTTTGAACGGACGCGAAAAATAAAATAAAAAAAAAAGTTTGCCAAAGGTGAAAGGTCACCTCAAAAAATTCTTTTATTCGAAGCGATAGAATGCACTGAACTAAACACTAGTTTTATTTCTATACGAATCTACAGATTTATACTTATTCTATCTTACATACATACATATTTATATTTATATATTATATAAACACGTACAAGTGAAAATAAAAAGATAGCAAAGGGTGTATACGAGTTTTTCACGCTCCAGTTAACAATCAAACTTATTCAGGTTCGATACTCGGTTTTTATTTTTTCAGCCACGCATATATATATATATATATATATATTTTTTTTTTTTTTCATGAATGTAAAAATAGTGGTCGTTCGAGAATCGAATGCGAAATAAAATATGCCACGGATTGCTGTTTTTCAATGCTCGCAGTACAGTGGGGCCTCGGTTTTATTCCGAGTAATTTATTTTCAACGATCGTACAATGGCGTGTAATTAACGGTATATTTATTTTAGTATTATTTGCCGCAATATATTTTGTTCTTTGTTTTTTTTTCAAATATCGACCCTTTTCAATTTATATATATATATATATATATATATATATATATATATATATATATATATATATATATATGTTTTATTGTAATTTATACGGAGATAGTTTGACGATTTTTTTTTTCAGTTTTACACTTGTAAAGTCTCAAATTGAATAACGACACTTATTTTTCGTAAATTGAGGACGAGAGGTATTTCGATCGACTTCCCCGAGACTCTTTAGTTTGAATGCGAAACGCCTTCGGTTTTCCATTACAGTTTTAAATTCGACGGCGTAATTAACTTCGAAAAGGGCGTTTTGTAGGGCTCGTGAAGAATTTTCCAATATTGGATTAAGCTAATGCCTCACGAAAGATCGGATTTATAAAGATGAATTGTCGTGAACTATCTATTTAGGTCAGCTTCGAATGCTCCCCCGGATTTCGCTTATATTTTTTAAATCTTTTTTTATCTCTCTCTCTCTCTCTCTCTCTTTCTCTTTCTTTCTTTCTATCTCCCTTTTGTATCCGCCATTGTTTTCAGCTGAAGAGCGCGAAATTGGTTTCATTACTTTTGAAATTTTTTAATTTGATTCAGCATCGCTGTCTAGTCTGAAAGTGCTCGATAAACGTTTTTCAGATTTATGTTCTTCGTTATTATTATTATTATTATTTTCAATAAAACTTTTATACGATTTTAATTTTAATTTAAGTCTGATGCAATCACAATAGGTATATTGTATAGCGTTTAGAACATTATATATATTTTTTAAAACATACATATTTTAGAAAGCGCGAATATAAACAGCGCCATCTATACGTAACGATCTACTTGTTAAATTTCATAGATAGCGTATAAAACTCGATACGGTCATGTGCACGTATATAATTACATAGGATTAAAGCGATTTTTGGAATTTCGAATTAACCCGTCTCCGTTTCAAAACCTTCATTTTCATTAATGACCGCTCGTGTTCGGCTCGTCTTTTACGACTCGGTATTTTGCTTTTTTTTCTTCTCCTTCGGACAAAAGGGCAGGTTTTTATTACGATTATATATATATATATATATATATCGACATTAACATTAAACGCGCACATTTGCATAACATTATTATAATATTCGCGGTTTGTTTCGGCGTGGTTCATTTATCGCAACCCTTTCTCCTTGAAAGCCTTCAAAGCGACCGGAATAATCGAAAATGCCTTTTGCCGTCTCTCTTCTCGTGTCCATTTGTCCCCTTTTACCCTTTTCCCATATATCCGTTTTGACTTTGGTTCATTCAAAAGTCTGCTTTTGATTCTTTACATGTATGAAAATTCCTTATATTGCGAAGGCTCGATATATATATATATATATATATATATATATATATATATATATATATATATATATATGATATATATGAAAATATGAATTTTCCTCTCTTAAAAATCTATTCGAATTTTCATATCAGACAACGGTGAACTACTATAATCAAATTCATATTTTTTTTAAAAAACCGTTCTTTGAAGCGATTATTAACGTCTTAGATTATTAAATATTTTTCATAAAAAATAATCATTAATTTTAAGAAGAGATTTTGCTCTAAAACAGAAATATTTTTCATTTCATATATTGAATAATTATTTTTATATTAATATCGAAATTATATTTCAATCAAAAATATCGATATTAATATTGAAAATGAGAAACAGAATAAAAATACGTAATATTTTTTTACATCACTCTGTATATAGAAATAAGACTTAAAACGCTTTATGATTCGGCTATTACACTCGATAAATTTATAATGATGCATTTTGGATGAATTTTACCCTTTATTTACTTACTATATGTATGTATAATATATTATATATCGAACGTGTATGGCGTGAATTATTAGCTTTTGAAAATTCGCCTTGAAAGCCTTACGCATAAATGTGTATAAAATTTTCATATTCGTACGCCTAAAATTATAAATTATTCGAATATAATAATTCGCTACAGACTATTATATGAGCTATAATTAAAAAAAAAACATATACATAACTTAATTAAGTCATACAAATATAATGAATAATCTTTTTAATTGAAACATTTCATGCAAATGTAAATTGATCTGAAAATGGAATACATTATTTTTTTTAATTAAAAATTCTTAGAAATATATGAAATAGACTTAATTATATAAATTTTTATCATTAATTTTTAATATATATATATATATATATATATATATATATATATATATATATATATATATATATAATGTGTTTCAATATAAAGGTCCAATTATACAGTGTAATTTGAATATTTAATAGATAGAAATTTTATTTTATTCAGAAAGTTTATTTAATCAAAAAACCGATTTAAAATTTAAACATCCACTTAAATTTGTCAATTTAACTTTTCAAAATTTAATTAAGCATAAAATGTATTATAATTTAATATAGAAAAATTTCGTCATGACTTCAATCGCAATAAAAATGTAACACACGTATAGTCGAGCTCCATACGGCGCCATCTCTTGACAAAAAAAAAATATTTAATGGAATATGAAACATATTTAATAATATTTATAATTCATTATCATTATTATAATATTTATAATATTTTTATATATAAACATCCACCTTATTCACTTGTAGTAGCTCCACTCGATTTTTTATTATGGTAATTTTAAATTTTAAATATTTTTTTAATAATTTATTAAATTTAAATTTAAATAATTATTAATGTTTTTGTACTAATAGCCATTATATTATATATATAAACATATTATATATTACATTGATCAATAATAATAATATAGCAATAGGATAACGGTATTTTTAAATGGTTTGTTTTGATATATACACATGGAGCCAATTACGACAAAAGCCTTGTTAAATTTTCCGGGAATTCGCGAAAATACGCAAAAACACAATTTACCGTAAATTGACTTTTTTTTAAGTTGTCGTTCCACCAATGATACATATTATATGTTATTAGACTTTTTTTTTGGAGAAAAAAAAAGAGTTTTCGTAAAGAGAAAATTCGACGTATTTTTTTCGCATACACAAATATATATTTATATACGAATTTATGACTTTTCATATTTAAGATAAATATATAGGATGCACTCAAAAGATAATGTTTCGTATAAAATGAGATCGTTTTTCATGCCAAATAAATTCAATTATCGTTTGGAAAATGGTAAAAAAATCGCAATTAAAAAAATTGTTTCAATTATCGCATTGAATTAATCAATTTATTTGAATTAAACTAAACTATATTGATTAAATATGGAAAAGAAATCGTTAATGATCAATCTAAATATTGATAGTGAAAATAATTGGGATTTTTAGAGTGAATTGAGATTATTTTTAACAGAAATAAATATTTTAGATGAGAGCTTAGGTGTGCCACGGATTTTCGATATATTATATATAATATTAACTGAATTTAAGTGTTGATAAAACATATAAAATTTAATAAATTAAATTTTTAAATATCAGTTATATATATATATATATATATATATATATATATATATATATATATATATATATATATATATATATATACACACATATTATGCGGAATAACACGAAAAATTCTTCACACAATAAACTGTAGATTATCTGAATCTCCGAGAGATTTCGAATTCCACTGTATACCATGGTTTCATCCGTTACGATTTTAGTCATGCAAAGTTATGCGACGCTTTTGTACCCTTTGGCTGCTGAAAAATGCAAGCTCTTTGACGCGATTCCTCTTTCTCTCACTCCAACAATTTCCCATACTGTTACCAGGGGGATGATTTTCAGGATTTTCACCCTTCCATTTTGTAGATTTCACGGAAGAAGAAACGCGGTGTACGAAGACGATTGTTCCCGGTTGTGAAACTTGGTCTTATCCCGTGTTCAGGGTTAAAATTAGAGGGTTGTAAAACCAGACGTCGGGTAAATAATGTTAATTACCCGCTTTTCAGGTATGGCTTAACGTTGAAGGGTAGCGACTAATGAGACGTGAAGTCGCGCATCCGATCCCATTAATTGTATGTACATTATAATTATTATTAATATTATTATACAAATATGTATATAATGAAATATATATATATATATATATATATATATATATATATATATATATATATATGTGTGTGTGTGTGTGTGAAACCTTTATATAAAGCCCGGATATTAATGAGAATATAATTTTCACGTTCGTTTCAAAGGTGTTTCGCGGTCCTCCTTCGGCCCATTCTCGCTTCAAATTCACCCGTAAAAGGCAGTAGGGGTTGTTTATGATTGCGCCGTGTTATTAAATCGACCCCCCCCTCCCGCGTCCCTATTCCGTTATAATATTAATGTTGCCTGTCTAAAATTCGCAACGTGCAAAGTTTGAGCAACTATTGTACGTATCGCACTGTGAATTTCGTGTGTAATATAATATAATATTTAAGATTCGACTCTTTGGATGGTGTCTAATTAAAATTTTGTCGAGTTCGAAAACGTGCCCTTATGTTGTAATCGCGCTATGTCATGCGGTATTACGGTTCGTTAGAGCCGCGCTTCTCAATCTTTCCATACGCTATAATAAAAAAAAAACACGCCGATTTATTTTTATAAAATCGAATCGTCAGCTCTCGAATTAATCTTAATGGTTTTTGTACGTTTCAAAAAGTAATAATTAATTTCGAATATTAGACTGCGAACCGTCGATTGAGAAGCCGTGTATTAAAGCTTTGACCGGTCTACAAGTACAAAGTATACATAGAAACTTGACGTGTTAAGAGCAAATTTGAATATATGGTAATTAGAAAGGTTAACCGCGTTGTAGAGATGTTCTTTGTTTTCAATACTATTATAAAAAAAAAACTTTGAAAATATTACATAAATTTATAATTAAAATAAACATAATTTCGACGATAAATAATGTATTTTTTTCTATTACATATTTTCTTTAAGATATCGAAAATTTTGAAATTATATAATAGTTTCTGATGGAAAATTCATTGTTGCAAAATTCAATATTTTCCCAGAGATCGAATAATATAAAAATAAAAACTAAGCTAAGTTTATCGAAGCGGTAAACATCATAACTGACATGCAGCGTTGGAAAATTAATTTTCCGAGTTACGATGAAAATGTTCACTAGCTAGTTCGTTGGTTTTACAATCGATTTTGATCTAAGTCTAATAATATAAAGCAAAAATCTGAATCTGAAAAAGTTTTAAATTATTAAATAATAATAATAAAACGAATATATTTTATTCAAGAGAAAAGACAATTTTTTTACTGGAGAAACCCATGGGATAATGTCAGAAAATTATTTTAGTATTTTTCTTAAGAAAACTACATTAATATAGCAGCTTAAAAGTGTATGTTAAACGCAAAGTAAAGAACTGAAAATTAAATATTTTATTTCGAAATATATTTTTAAATACTTATTTATAAGTACTAGAATAATAAAAAAAATGTATGAAAATATATTTTTTATATTTCATACATTATATAGAAGATATGAAAAATATTCCATAGATTGTAATATATATATATATATATATATATAATATGAACCGTGCCGTTTTGCACGAAAGTCGGATACATTTCACATATATATAACATATTATAAATATAATTGCATTAATTTTCATCGCATATTTTTAATTAAATATTTTTCCAGTTCAGAGAACTTCCAGTTTAATTTGGGTTAAGTGCTTCCACTATATTCCATATCTATTCATTACGGTTCTCGATGAATAATGATGCAGTTATCGGGTTCTATATATACATATACGTACAGTCAAACATGTTTTTGTGCGGTAGATAGGGATCGCAGAAAAAAAAATCGCACAAAAAAAATTTTCAAAAACTTTGCGTATAACTATAAGAAATAATTTTAATACAACATATGAGAAAAATATGCGGTAGAGGGGGACCGTATAAAAAAAAGGTTGGCGGCAACTAATTCAAGTTATTAGATGGCGTATTATGTATTGAAATTGACTGATGCAATATATACGTAAAAGTATCGAGAATGATTAATGAAATAGGCCGATGCATTATGTACATACACACTAATAGCAAATAGAAGTGATGGCAACACTTTTGTAATACAATGAGTTGTATTGTGATCTATATACCGCACAAAAACTGCACAAAAACCGCATAACAACAGGTTTGACTGTACATATTATTTTTTTCCCTTTTAAACTAACTGTTTTATATTTATGTATCCCAGATGTAATTGTTTTAAGTGTTCGTGTATTGCAATTGTGCTATTTGTTCATTTCGAAATGTAATTGACAATTGGCGTTTCAAAATTTATGAAATGGTCGAGTTATTCTGTCAAACTGTCAAATATTGAATAATGTTTTGAACGTTACTCGTTGTAAAATAGATTTTTGAGACTTGAAATATAATTAATATATATTATTTCGATATGAAGGTGACCGATGAATATTAAAATAAAGAATAAATATATATTTTTTACAATTTTTCAAGTAGTATTATATATATATAGAAAATAGGTTTAGAAAAGACAATCAACATAGTTCGGAATTAATTAGTCGGTTATTGCGAATCTTACACAATCACATTTTCAGCTGAAAACGAGGCTTGATATTTGTAAAGAGTTTTTTCAAGAAATGAAATCGTTTTTTACCGTTGATTAAAAATAATCGAAATGCTTATTTATTATTATACAATAATGACTCGGAGTTTATTTAAAATATTCCGATCGTTTAGTTTATATATTTTGTATATATATATATATATATATATTTTTCTTTTTTATCGTACTGTACATATTAAATATTTTGACAAGAATCAAAAGTCACTCGCAGATTTGACGACTCGTTTACATCTTATTTTAGTATTATAATATATGAAATTCGGTTGTATAAATTGGATAGATTCGATTGTGTATAGAAAAAAAACCATCGTCGACGCACTCAAACGAAAGGCTATTATCCTAATAGACCATATTGCGATTTTTCATATTTATTTTTCATGCGAAAGTAGAAAGGGGTACAAAACGAGTTGAAAAAAATTCATATATATATATATACATATATATATATATATATATATATATATATAAAGAAAATAAACAGTATTAAAACGAAAGAACCGAAATTACTTTGTGGACAATTCGGTCTCGAAAATATGGCGGAGAAAATTAAATTACAGTACGCCATACTCAAAATATACAAAAAAAAAAAAAAATGGAAAATGATATAAAATAAAAGAGAACCAATAATATATGGAATCGTAACGAGAAATTCTTTATATCAAAGAAACGAATATGATATGTTTATAAATAATTTATGGAATTGTATGGAGTTCGATTTTTATTCTTATTGTTTCAGCGTGGAATTGAAAGCGTATCAATTTAATATTGAACATTATTTTACTCGCATATAAAAATATATTAAATATTATTATTATATATATATATATATATATATATATATATATATATATATATATATATATATATATATATATATATGCATAAACATACATATTTATATATGAAAATATTATATTAATATATGTGTGTAAGTCATAAAATGTTAAAATATACTATATATATATATATATATATATATATATATATATATATATATATATATATATATATATATATAATAAATTTAAGACATTCGTTCATATATTGAAAGAATATGTTATATTTATTACTTTTCAGGGGGGTATTATGCCATTTATTTAATATTTATACACACACACACACACACACACACACACATATATATATATATATAAATGGGTCATATGATTGCTATTTATGATCCAGTCGATCGTGTATGTGTGCTTATAATTAAATAACGAGTTTATGAAGTCCATTATTTGACATGTATACATGAAAATAATTGAAACGGCATAGTTTCAGCTAATATTAAAGTTTGTTATAATATAGTTTTTAAGTATAAAATATATTTTTGATTTTCTTATTTTTATATATTTATATACTGAATTTAATTATCCAGTATTTATCGTGAAAAATGTAGTTGAAATATGTAAGATCTTTTTTGTTCATTTTCGAGTGTTTGTAAATAAATATAGATAATGGCCAATTAAAATTTATTTATATTTTCCTTCGCATATTTAATATTACTATATATTTTTAAAATTATGAAACCTTTTATAATTTAATTTAGGGATTCTCAATGGAGTTTATGCATATCCTATAAAGGTTTATGGAGTTTTGAAAGTGATTTATGGAATTTAGAATTGTATTTAACTAATCTAAGAATTAAAATATTATAAAAAAATATTTCATTGAATATTTTTGGCATTAAAAAGATTGAAAAATCTTAATAGCATAATTTAATATGTTTTCGTTTAATATATATATATATAATGTAATATATTAAAAAATATATGGTTGAAGGATAAAAATTAATCTATATTTTATAAGGATTTTAAAATTGTGTATGTAAAAATTAGTAATATGTTATTGAATCAATATTTTCAATGATGTAATATATTTTTATTAATTAAATTTATTATTGATATAAATATCCGTGACCTGCCGATCTTCAATATTATACAATAACTTGTCACTAAGTAACTATAGAGAAAAAAAAATCAAAAATTCCGCTTATACTTTATAGAATACGAATCGTTACGGATTTAACAATTTTTTTTTCATAAAAAGTGGAAAATGCGACAATAAAAATCCCGCTGAAAATTCTCTACAGCATCCAAGAGTCGATCGTCATCAGGGATTTACGAGGGACTTCCTAATCGATTCCGCATCAGCGCTCAAACGGGGACTTTTAAGATAATCGAATATTGAACGCTGAAACTGCGATAATCGAGTTTTATCAGCGGGGATGAAAAATCAAAAAAAAAAAAATTGAAAAAAATGGGGAAGGGGGAGAGAGCGGATTTACGGATTAAATTCGATTACAATTTTTCGACGATTTTAATCTTTATCATTTTCTCCGTTTATCTTTTTTCACTTCGTACGATTTTATCGCAGTGAAAATATTATGAATTGTTATGAAATAATAATGGTATATTTATTAAAAAAAAAATATATATATATTTTATAATATTTATTATGTAGATTATGTTTGTAAACAGCGTAAATTAAAATTTAATTTTATTAACATTTTTTCTAATAATTAGATTTTTTTATTATTACGAAAATCAGCGTTTCTCAATATATTTTTAAATACCATAAATATTTATAATATAAAAGAAGTAATAAATTATATTATATTGAATTTTTTAAATTAAAAATTCATACTCTACTAAATAAAATTCAACATTTTATATAGATATAAAAAATCGTAATTTAAGACTATATTTATATATAATATATTAAAAAAATCATTGTAAATAAGCAGACGTCTGAATGAAAGTATAATTCGAACGATTTTTCCATTTAAACCGTCCGTTCGACACTAAATAATTTTTAATTGCTCAAAGCGAGCATAAATTTCAAGATGGCGTTTATAATTTACGCATCCGACTGTACATTTCAATAATACAAATTTAATTATGCGGCCTCTGGTAATTCCACGACTCACACCAATTAGGACCTTATCGAATTACGCGGGACAGTGAGAAGGGGACGATGGGGTCAGCGGGGGTCAGCGGGGGTCAGCGGGGGCTTGATTTGAATATTTACGCGGGAATATTTTGTGACCCTTATCCAGTGTTGCCAACTATGGTCGTGCATTATATTTTTGGAATTGAAAACGAGGGCGGACGTATCGTTTTTCAAGAAAAAAAAGAAAACAGGGGGTGCGGTCGTATAAAAATCAACATATTATATTATATTTACCATTCATCTCCCTTCCCCCCTATTTCATTCAGTTTTCAATAAATTATTATTTTTTATGTAAATTGTAGGAAAAAATGATATTTGAAATATTATCGTAATATATAAAGGTTTGTATGTTTCAAAAAAAATTGTATATATTATATATAATATATAACAGATTTTAAATTGGGATATTGTTATAAATGATCGACCGTTTAATCCGAATAATTTGTTAATAATTCAATAAAATTTTACCAAATTAAAATAATCAATATATAATTCAGTATTTAGTATAATTTAATTTGATGTTTTTTTTTGTTTAAATAAAGTACGGCAGAAGTAGTGAATTTAGGATTCGCGTACAAAAAATGGTATTCGCAATAATTTTGTGATTTTTTTTGATAAAAAATATTAAAAAAAAACAGCATTTGCTTACAAAAATAATAATAATTATATTTAATAAAAATGTTATTATGATTATTAATGTATATATGTATATAAAATGAAAAAAAATATCAGTAAAATAATGATTTAAATATTATATATGTATATATAAAATCAATATTTGTTTGTCAGTCTGAAAAATTAATATCTATAAATTGATTGTATATAATATTTCAGGACTTAAGTTAATTTATAACCAGATCTTATTTCGATCGAATAGTTTCAAAGCGGTCGGAAATTTATTATGAAATATCGCCGTAGTAAATTATAAACGAAATTTTTGAACGGCAATCAAAATAAGAGGAATATTTTTGATATATATATTTTTTTAAGTCTAAACAACAACAAAAACAACAACAACAACAACAACATTGATAATTTATTATACGCAAAATGGCGCTCAAGAGTAAACGTACTGTCAATGTCGGCGTCGAGAAAAAGATTAATTACACGGTCGGCCATTTATCAAGAGTTTCCACGGAAAATACAACGAAAAAGCTTTGTTTTTGAACTTTAATTTGTCGTCGACGAAATCGACTGCAAAGTCGCCGAAAAGTTCCAAAATCGAAGGCGAAAGCTCGCGATTATCGTTTGTTTTGTGCGCGACTTAATCGATTCGATACGAACGAGTGCAATTTGAAAAGCTTCGATTTTTAAAGCTGTTATATATTAATATTGTATATTTTATTTTAAAAAAATCTATATATATTGTATTATACATTATATTTTCCATTTTCTAATTAAACCTTTAATCAGAAAATGGAAAATTCACACATTCAACAGATTATATACAATATAATAATATATCAACAGGTGTTTTCGAACAAATATATTCACGTGCAAATATTTGAATGTTAAAATTGCTATCATCATGAAAATAATGTTGAATATTAATTAGGAATCTGTATAATTTAATGACGGTAACAGTATGATTAATACTGTAATATAGTTTAATTATTATAATAATTTAATATAATTTTCAGTTAATATAAAACATTTTAATTTAATATGTAATGAAAATGTGTGCATAACATATTACTGTGATCAAAAAGTAAGGTGAAATTGTCATTTAAAATTCTCAGGCATTAGAAAGGCAGGTAAATTGTATTTTTTTTCTAATTTTTTAGGACTGTCTATAAAATTTATCAAGCCTCTGTTTGTCAAAAGGTTTAATTATATCCGAGTTACACGTGTTTTTACAACTCTTAGTTCCTTCATTACTGAAATAATGAAGTTACTTCCGCAACCACCGTATTCGTTTGATTTGGCTCCGCGCGACTTCTGGCTATTCGGTAAACTCAAAAGACCAATGCCGGGACGCCATTTTGATACGAATGAGAAGAAAAGGTCTTGGAAAGCTATATCGTTTCGAAGGCTATATATGTTTCGAAGACTGAAAAAAGTGTTAGCAAAAATGCGGACTTTGGAAGAATAAATTAAAAAAATACTTTTTAAAAAGAAATTCACCTTATTTTTTGATCATATTATTTTTTTAGATCAAAATATATTAAGCATAGAACTGATGATTTGAATTGATAAAAAGTATATTAGCTAAAAGTGAGGCCGTAACCTCAAATGAAAAAAAATGTTTGTTATACAAAATATATTTATCGTTATTACTGATTAATTTTATATCATTCAAAAGGTCAAAAGTTACAAAATCAAAATAAATTGCATAACGTGTTTGTTTACGTACATTCATTACGTTTATCGAGCATTCGTAAAAAGCGTTCGTTTCGATTGCGTAAATTATTATGGACGTCGCAATTAAAATTTTTCACATAATGCCGGCCGCCATTGTTGCGCACGGCAATTTGTTTACGGACGTGTTTATTTTAAATGTGTCGCTCGTTGCGGTTTTCGTAATCTTGACCGGCGGAAAATCCCCGGGGAACGAGCGGTTTTCACGTTGTTTATTCTGGATAAATCGCTGGAAATTGAAGTGTTTCCTTAGCCGAACCCTTCGAAAATATTATATATATATATAAATTATTTAGATAGTATTTACTAATATAAATATATAATTATATTTTTATTTAGACAACGATTAATATCATATTAATAAATATGGCGCGATTAATTTATTCGATTATGAATATTGATGATGAGAAAATTGAACGTATAAATAATAATTTTCCGCGATGTATGAAAATATGAATATTTATTCAGCGGAAGAAAAGCTTCATACGTTTAATTATGCAAACCGGAAACGAATCCAATTTAACAGTGCATACAATTTAATATGGACTGAAAATGTGATTACGATCCGCGGGGATTTAATCATTTTTTTTTCTAGTTACACGGCGCTGGTTATTATTATTATTATTATTTTAAATATTTCATTTTCACGTTTATAACGTAAATCCATGTCGGTGGATGCTGCGCTTTAAAGCTTTTCTTTATTGAATATAAAAGCGGTAAAAAAACATTCTTTATGCAGTACAATTATTATTATTATATAAAATAGAGTTTTTTCTCTTAGAATATATTGTAAATCTGAAGGTTATACATATATATATATATATATATATATATATATATATATATATAAAGCTGATAACTCTGAATATAAAATACGTAAATGAAAATTATTTCTTTGTATTTTTATATAACATTTTATATTTATAAATATATTTTCAGAAGCCAAACTAATTAAAGCAATATTTTCATTATTTTATTGTGATAAATTATTTTTCATTGTTCATATTTAAGATTTTTTTAATATAGAATTTAAATATAACGCTTTATTATTTATGTAATATAAATATAGAATTGATCAAGTCATCCTGAAAGCGGATTTCTGTCGGAAAAATCTTAGTTTTTCCAGCTACTATTCACGAAATTTTATTTCTTAGAAATGAAATATCTCAAGATTTATACGTCGTTCGTGGTTACAAATATAATTTTCCGATGGAAATCTCATGTAAGATACGGCAAACTGAACTTTTGCAATGTCGGATTTATTTATTATATTACGAAAACGATAATTTTTTTTGTTTGAGAATTTTCAACGTGAAAATTTTAAGAATTTCATAATTAGAAAATCGTTTCGCATTGTAATTAATCAAAAACGTAATCAGAATTTTCCACAGAGAACTTTAGATGTTGTTGTTGTGTTTTATACGTAAAACTTCGTCTTGTGATGTAATAAATTGTTAATAGTGATGGTTTTTCTCGAAAGTTTTAAAGCTCAGGATTTATTTAACGCAGCTTATTTTTAGTTTAACACTCAATTAGCGACTTGGTTTATAATATAAAAAAATATGTTTTCATAATAAAATATTATTATATATATTTTTAATAATTCAAAATATATATAATATCATTCTAATTTTGTATAATAGATATAATTTTTATTTCCAATTCTAATTTCATATATCATTTGAAAATGTAGAAAATTAAGAATTAAATGTACCATTTTATCACTCGATTTACAAACGCGGTTTTAATTGATTTTTGCGTAGAAACACCGTCGAAGCTTTTAGCGTCCTTTTACGCCGGAAAGCCTTCATAACTAAGGCTTTATACGACGAAGCTTTTTACTACCATCCAGAATAATTACGTCGAAAGCTTGCCTACGAGAACGAAGAGTATTCGAGAAAGTGATGCAGTTTACGATCCTCGACATCCATCGCATTCAAAGGATCATTAGTTCCGGAAAAGAGAGGAAAAACGCCTCTGAAAAAAAAGACGCTTTTCAAAATTTATATCCGCTCTGACGAATTTTCGACGTTTTAGGATTTAATTGGGTATAAGCGACGTTTGCGTGTGGAATTTTTCCTTTTTTTTATATATCCCTAAAAATCTCACCTGAAAATCCTTAATTATAAAGGTGCTCAAGTACAATTTAAATGTAATTAGATTTTTTCACGTCAATCTTTTTAGATTATTGAAGATTAGTGAGATGGAAATTCGATGTAATTTTATCAAAAATATATTTGAAAATCTATATAAATTGATACGCAATAAATTATGATTTTCAATATCAACAATTTTAAGTGATTTAAATGTGAATAAAATGAAGTAAAACAAAATGTACTATTTATTTTAGAAAATTTCAGTCAATTAAATTAGAAAAGTAAGTCGATTTTCCGAATGCCATTTAAATAGCGGAAAATCTAATTGAAGCATTCGCAATAGAATCTGTTGAAGACAGTTTTAAAACCGTATTTTGACAGATTCTAATTTAATATATAATATAAATATAATCAATTTCTGAAGAGTAATTATTTGAGTTATGATTTTATAAAAATTTGTCATAATTTATAAATGACGTTTACTAATGAAAAAATTTATCTTATATCAAATAAATCTAACATTTAATTATTATTATTGATTTTTCTAATATTTTACTTAAAAATATTGCGATTCAAATAGTTTTTAAAATTATTTTTGAAACAAAAAATAATAATTTTGTATGAAAATTGTGTCTTTCTTCAAATAAAAATTAATTGTGTAGTTTATAAATTATTAATATCAATATTTAATAATTTTTCATAAACACACTAGTTTTTCAGATGTAGCATTTTCTTACATATATAATTTCGGTGTCGATTTTCATGAAAATGAGTGAAACGCGATACATTCGATGCCTGTCAGAAATCTTTCGTCATACGCTGTGATAAATGTAAATTGTTAATTCGTCACGTGGCTTAGACGTTTCGACATCGGAAAAACACGCGATCGGGGTGGGCGGGGGAAGGGCGGAAAAGCCATTTTCCGAACGTAGAGTAAAACGGTCCCCGTGGGAAATCAGAAGATTCGTGATTTGAAACTATCATTTGCGGTCGTCACAAATGTATGTACATTACGATAGATTTTAAATCTATGTATATAAATGCGTAAACAGTATTGTAAAACGACGTATTATATTTTTAAGTTATATTAAATTGAAAGATATGAGAATTGTGAATATTGAATACGTGTTTAATATTGTGTATATGTATGTGTGTATGTTTGATGGTATATTAATTTATTATAAGCTATGTAATATGTTACATGAGAGGTATATATAGATATATTGTTATTAGATTGCTATAATATATTGATGTTTTCATGTGAAAACATCAATATATTTGTGTGTGTTACTGTTGCATATATAAACATCAATATATATGTGTGTGTGTTACTGTTACGGTACACTAGATAATATTGTACTAAAATATCTATTATCATAAAATTTTATTGTGATTTAGATAGTCACATTACAATTTTTAAGCAATTTTGGTAATTGCTGAACATGTTAAATACAGCATATATAATTTATAAATATTATCATATTATTTTATATTACATTAAACAAATATATATTAAATTAAAATTATATATATATATATATATATATATATATATATATATATATATATATATATATATATATATGATGTAATTTATTGTAAATATATTAAATATTATCGCAAAGTCTGGATACAACTTAAGGAAAATTTCATTATCGAACATCAACAATAATAAATAGGTTTTCAACGAAGGCGACCGAGTGCTTTTCGCACATAGCTAACGTTGCGGTTTTCCATAATTTCATAATTTTCAACTTCAAACGTGTAATAATAGTTTCGTGCATTTCGGATAACGCCCGGGAAAACTTTGCAACGAAAATTATTGTCGGAAAATGCGAGCGACGATAACGAATCGACGCCGTGACACCGACGAAATGGAAAACTTTATACGGATTGTTGTAAATCGACAAAAACTTTTCATATCGTAAACGAGACGTTTCAAAAACGACGGATGCAAATGAATATATATAAAAAAAGAATAATATTTCATGTTGTTAATTTATTTTTAATATAGTCTAATAGTTATTTGTAGTTGATCTATAGAATATTTTTATATATTACTGTGATTAAAAAGTAAGGCGAAATTGTCATTTAAAACTCCCGGGCAGATAAATTATATTTTTTTCCTAAGTTGCTAAGACTGTCTATAACATTTATCAAGCGTTTGTTTATCAAAAAGTTTAATTATGTCTGAGTTACACGTGTTTTACAACTCTTTGTTCCTTCATCACGATAATACACCATTACGTACTATTCCGCAACCACCGTATTCGCCCGATTTGGCTCCGTGCAACTTCTGGCTAATCGGCAAACTCAAAAGATCAATGTGGGGACGTCATTTTGATACGTTTGAGGAGATAAAAACCAAGGTCTAGAAGGTTGTACCGGAAAAAAACTATTCTCACTGTTTCAAAGAATGGAAAAAGCGTTGGCAAAAGTGCGTTTTATCGGACGGAGTTTATTTTGAAGGGGATAAAATTAATTTAGAATAATAAATAAAGAATTTACATTTTATAAACAAATTCACTTTACTTTTTGATGACAATGTTATGGAACCATCTTCATAAATTTAATATATCATATATTCATGTCTATTAGCTTTTATGCGTTCAGAATTTAAAGTATGCACTAGAAAGAGAAAGATAGATTGATAGATTAATAGAGAGAGAGAAAGATAGAGTCGTCGGCAATATTGAAGTTAGTCCCGGAATTTTCCAGGGATTAATTATTTTAAAAGGAAAAGTTATTTGATTACAGGGCAGTTCGCGACCAGTTCGATATTACTTTGTTCGATCGTTCAAAGTTCTTTTCTCTAAGCAATTACGTTATACAAAGACGATTACGCTAATTAGACGTTACGGGATGGAACGGCGATGCTGAAAAATAAATTTCAGCAATTCGACGAAATTTCGACGTTTCAATTTCGGCGTTAAAAAAATAGATACACGTCTGTTAGAGTGTTTCTAAATAATTGCGACGAATTTTAATAATGAAAATATGTATATAATTGAAGATTTTAAAATTCATATATATGTTTTTCATGCAATATAATATTACATAAAAATTAAAATATTTTTTTTGGTTGAAAAAAAAGTTTTTAAAAATTAATCTCAGATCTAAAAAAATATTAAGTTATATGTAAAATTATTCAATTTTTTTTGAATCACCATTTATATATTATATATACAGACGAAACCGAAAGTAGATAGCAAGAAAGTAAAACAGAGAAAAACGACACAGACTTAGGGGTGAGTTTTTAATTAAAGCGTAATTAAACAATGTCGCGTACGAAGAGTTTCTTTTAATCGCATTCCTTCATTATTAATTATTATTATCATTATTTTCCGTGTTATAATTATTATTAATATTGTTATTGTATGAAATTTAATTACCGTTATTTCACATTCATTTCATAAAGATGATATATAAATCATTATTTCGAATTTATAAATGTTTTGTTTTTTTTGTCAACAAGAGATGGCGCTGTTTAAATTTATCCATCGTTAATATATAAATATTAATATATTAAAAAAAATCTTTATATATGAAGAAAACTCGACGGAACATTAATTATATAATAAAGTAATATGGAATGTATTAAAATATATAATAAATGCAAAATGAAAAACGCTTATTCTAACGCACAAGTTAAATATTAAAGTCTCATCTACATCAGGTAAACATTTCGTTGGCTTAAGTCAACATTTCGGCTATTTTACAAGTCTATCTTAAGCTTAAAAATTATTATTAAAATGTTTAAACTTTACTAAATATATATATATATATATATATATATATATATATATATATATATATATATATATATTAATATTATTATTAAAAATTTAATGAAGTTTTAATTTATTGCACTGCTATGTATATATTGTGTCTTAAGGCGTTAATATAAAATAAATTAACGTTTACTTAATTGCGAACAACAAACAGGTCACGGATTCAATTACCGCGACATTATATATTATATCGTTTCATATATATTATAAAACATTTATCAGTAAAAAAATAAATTAATTAAATAATATCCGATATTTGTGCGCAAAATCGATTTTATAAAAAAAACGTAAATTATAAAACGAACACTATTTATTTATAAACGTGTATACGTCTTGTTTCACTCGCTGAAAACTTGCTGAAAAGTCCTTCGTGAAAAAATAATAAAAAAAAAGAACTGCAAAAGAAACGCATTCAAGTTCACTCACATTTAGCACTGCTCCAGCGTAGTTTTTTTTTCTTTTTGAATTTTCAACGAGAAAACTTGTCGACGGATGTTTAAATTGCAACTGGCTCTATTTTTTCAGCGACTGAGCTCTGAAAAGAATAACAAAATTCTTTTTTTGAGTACGTTTTCAGACATAAAAGCAGAAATACACAATATTGACTCGAGCGCACTATTTTTCCAACAATGAATTTTTTCAGAAATAATAAGAAAAAAAATTCTACTTTTTACATATTTAACAATATAAATATTATACATATATATATTGCTTTTCTATTAAAATAATTTATTATTCTGACATTTTTAATATATTGTAATAACAAAAGTAAATTCGTACATAAATAAAGATCAAAATATGACTTTATATATAAAATATTATAAATATATTTATAATATTATTTTTTTACAACATTAGAAATTTTATATATAAATATAAAATCATAGTATATTTTTTTCATAATTTAATTTTGAATAATAATAGATTATTGAAAGAAAAAATAATTATTAATACAGCGTTATTTATATTAGATGTTGAATAATGTTTATATGACTTTTATATTATCTTATATTTTTAATTCTTTCTTAAACGATTTACGTTATATTATTATTATTAATTATACGTTTTCATTCGTTAATTATCATTCGGAAGCTGGAAAGCTTTTATATTTAAAGCAATTTAATCCGAACGAGGATAAAGGATTTGAAACCCGAATTGAATTCGTACGACGTTTTCATTGAGAAAATTTAATCATCGAAATGCATTAAAAATACGCGACGCTTTATACAAATTTCCATTTGTGTGTATGTTGTCTATATATTATATAATAAATATATGTGAGCATTTTGTTGATGTTGTATTTATCATTGGATTATAAATTAAATAATGAAATTGAACCGTTTTATATAAAATTATTACTATAGAAAAAAAATTCAAAGATCGAATCAATACGAAGTAATATTGAAAACGTCGATGAATTATATATATATATATATATATATATATATATATATATATATATATATATATATAATATTTTATATAGCTTTAAGAATAATTATTTTTTAATTAAATATATGGATAAAACGTGTGACTGCTGCTTTATAATAATGATTATTCGTAATAACCAAAGTTAGTTTTGAAAGAAGGTCGCCGATACGAAATCTATTCTAGAGAAAAGTTCTATTCTTAACGACTAAACTTTTCCTATTTTTGAACGAAATATACCCAAATAATAAGAGTTTTAGAGTGTAGTTTATTTATTTGTAAAAATATCAAGTGAAATTATCGTTTTATTATTCTATATTAAAATTCTTTTTCCAGCCTATATATATATATATATATATATATATATATATATATATATTATTAAAATTATATAGTTGTATTTTCTTATTAAATAATTGATATTTGTCAAAGTAAAAAAAGCGTAATGTATTTTTTCAGCAATGTATAAAGATTTTATTTTATTAATAAAAAAGAAGTGTATTTTGGAATATTCAAAAATTTGAAATCGTTATTTTTAGTCATAAATGTAATATTTTTTTATATTAAAGATGTATCTAAAAAATATTTTCGATTCTCGGAAACGATAGGAATGTATAAAAAAATATATTGTATATATATT